>JAJAGP010004949.1:0-40425 GCA_025084515.1 Ancistrus triradiatus | reverse complement strand
AACATCGGTAAGTTTCTGGCATCGATCCTCAACCCGTTGGTAGGCAGCACAGATCATCACATCCAGAACACCATGGATTTCGTGGATAAGGTGAGGGACGTCATTATGGAGACGGATGAAACAATGGTCTTGTTTGATGTCACATCTCTCTTCACGTGCGTTTCAATTGCTGAGGCAGTAGAGGTAGTCCGAGTGAAACTACAGGATGACCCCACTCTCAGCAGTAGGACCACCCTTAACTCGGACCAGGTGTGTTTGCTTCTGGAGCTGTGTCTTCCATCCACCTATTTCACATACAGAGAGCAGTACTATAGGCAGAAACATGGCTGTGCCATGGGTTCCCCAGTTTCACCTATCGTGGCCAACCTGTATATGGAAGAAGTGGAAAAGAAGGCACTAAGATCCTATTCAGGAACACCATTGGTTCAGATATGTGGATGATTGGTTCAGGATGTGGGTGAAAATGAAATCTCAGGAAGTACCACATTTCACCGTCCACATCAACAAACAAACAAGAATGGCAGGTTAACCTTTTTGGATTGTGAGGTTGTGATTGGAGAAAGGGGACAATTGAAAGTCAATGTTTACCATAAGCCAACACATATGGATCAGTACTTAAGGTTTGACTCTCATCATCCACTGGAGTCATCACAAACTAGAAGTCATCAGGACACTGTACCACCGAGCAGGCAGCGTCCCCATTGACACAGCGGCCAAGGATGGAGAGAAATCTCACATTAAGCAGGCTCTGGGCAAATGTGGTTATCCGAACTGGGCCTTCGTCAAAGCCGGTAAGATGCCCAAACAGTGCTCCAGCAGATCGACGAGAGGAGAACAACAACCGCAGTCTAAGCGTAAACCAGTGGTGATTCCATATGTGGCAGGAACATCTGAACAATTGAGACACATATTTTCCAAACACCGCGTCTCAGTGGCTTTCAAACCACAAAACACGCTACGCCAGAAACTGGTCCACCCCAAGGATCGGGTCCCCCAGCACAAACAGAGTAATGTAGTGTACGCTGTTAAGTGCCAGGAATTGTACATCGGAGAAACCAAACAGCCACTGGCGAAACGGATGGCACAACATAGAAGAGCTACCTCATCGGGTCAAGACTCTGCGATTTACACCCACCTACAGGCCAGTGGCCACTCTTTCAAGGATGAAGACGTACAGATCCTTGATAGGGAGGAACGATGGTTTGAACGCTGAGTAAAAGAAGCCATTTTTGTAAAAAGGCAACGTCCATCCCTGAACCGAGGAGGGGGCCTCAGAGTACATCTCTCACCATCTTACAACGCCACTATCGCAGCCCTTCTCCAATCCTGTGTGAATGGCACATGTGGCCATTGTCATTAATGGTTATAGTAATCTGCATATTAAACTGATCACCGGTCCCATTGTTATGTAATGGTGCTGGTACCAGTCGTTATGCAAATGTGCAGTATATAAGATTGGGGAAGTTTTCCAACTAGCTGAGACTGAAGAAGTCACTTAGATGAATGACAAAACGTTTCTCCGACAAAACCTAATGTCCAGATGAACAGATTCAACTTCTGGTACAAGACACATTCATAGCATATGTCGGTCTTCATGTGCAAATGTCCATATAACTACAGACAAAAAGCAACGACCAAGAGCATTTATAAACTACAATAATAACAAACATAAACCTGGTATGCTGAACCTGCAGTCCCTTCTGGGAGGACAATCCCCCCTCCAAGGGTCAGATGTCACCATCAACCAGCTGGCACTTTCTTGAGCCCTGTGTCACTCCCTGGCCAGCATGTGCACAGTATCCATACAGGATTGGAGGTCTAGCACATGCTCAGTAATGGAGTTTATGCTGACTTCCTTTCTATCAAATGCGAACTCAAGAGTGGTTTGAAGCTAATGCCTGAACAATGCCTGACAAGGCAGCAACTCCAGAGTCAGTTGTCGGTCCCATCCCGGATGCTGCAGTTGTACCAACCACTCGAAATTGCATGACAAAGCATCAGCGTTAGTGTGTAGCTTCCCAGGTCTATGTTGTATAAAAAACTGGAATGCCTACCATGCAGTGATCCACCAGCCAGCCTGCCCTTCTGGCTCACAGAATCACATCAGCCATGTTAATGAAGCATGAGCCATGTCAAAATTGAAAAGTCAAGTCAGGTCAGATCTATTTCTATAGCGCTTTTTACAATGGAGCATTGTCTCAAAGCAACTTTACAAGTTTAGATGATCTCCTAATAACTACGTCCAATCCCAAATTGAGCAAGCCTAGGGCGACAGTGGCAAGGAAAAACTCCCTAAGTGTTATAGGAAGAAACCTTGGGAGGACCAAGACTCAAGAAGGGACCCAACCTCCTTGGGCGGCGTAGATGATAAAGTATGAGCACTAACTAACACTCCCACAAGCAGGCTTCACAGTAACACTTTGACATCAGCAACCTCTGACATGCTCAGGTGCATGTAATATGCCCACACACACAAAGAGACATTAAAACAATAATTGTTACTATGTGCAGCACAGGGCATAACAATTGCCTTAACCTGCTCTGAAATCGCTGTTGAAAAAGTTGTGACACAGATACCCTGAATGGCTTTCCATTTCAATGCATAGCTGAATAAAAAGGCTGAAAAGAAACCTGGCTGTGTTAGGAAATGATTCTCAAAACTGCCATGTTAGGAATTTATAATGACTAATCCACTTTTATCAGGATACTGTGCACACACAACTGACTGCAACCCCTATAACAACAATCTCTTTTATTCATCAGTGTTGACCTATTTTATTTTAAGTTTTATTATTTCCATTATTTTCAAGGTTTATTCTTGGCATTAAGCCATTGTTCACTTCCACTAACAATACATTCAGGCCCCATTTTGGACAGTAGTGAACCCTGAACTCATGGTTGACCCATAACAACCATTGTTTGGCTATCGTGCATAGAGTAATCTTACAATGCTACATAGGAACTCAGGTGATCATTTGAATCTGTTATGAGCCATGAGGCCAGCGTTGGCTCATAGACACACTGGGACCGGTATGGCAGCCCAGAGCATGCATGTGCCGATTATTATCAGCAGTTATTACATCATTGGTGACACCTGCAGGCTGAGGTATTTAAGAACACTCCTGAGCACTGTTGGTTGTTGCACCCTCGCTCAAACAGAGACCTCGTACGGCTCATGCGTGCTGTTGAGTCTGCCATTATCGGATTTTTGGTTGTCAGGGAAAGAGGTTAGACTGTGTCTTCATAGAGACGAACCCAAGTATGGTCAGGAGACCGGAGGTGCTGTCAGGGCTTAGCCTGATAGTGTAGGGCAAGATCCTGTCGCTTGCTCCTCTTGATGTTGCTGGCGGTCTCACCGTCTTCCTCCCAGTGGCCTTGGCTCGTTCACTCCGGCTTCGTGAGATCCCCGTATTTCCCATACCTAACCGCCTCCCTTTTGGGCTCGTTAGCTCCTTAGCGTGCGGGGATTAGAGTTCCCCACCTACACTCTTTGCATTTTCCGAGGACGCTATGCCTCGTCCTCCGGTTACATGTCCGTGACACGCTATGGGTGGCTGTAGTGTCGTGACTCACTTCGCACCTCTAACTTCCGTGTCCGTTTTGCACTACATCCCCCTGTAGAACCCTGTCCCAGGGAATCCCCGAACCTTGCGTCACATTGCTCTGCGCATGCATAGCTTGGGAGTGAGCGTTTGCTCCCCACTCTGCTTCCTAGTGGGAGTGCTTTTTGTTTTCTCCCTTTTATTTTTCCCTACATATGGTATAAGCGCTGTTAGTGTAGTTTTCCTTCCCCCCCCCCCTTTTGTAGTTTGATATATCACTTTTGCTTTTGATTCCGCTTCCCACGCAGCCCTTATTTCTGTCCTTTTTGTCCTTTTTTCCCCTGGGTTTACCCTGTACCGCTGTGTGGGGAACATAAGCTGCCTTCAAGATGACATCTTTACCAGGGATGTCCGTGCATTTTTCAACAAGACAATGCAAAATACACTATATCAGACAAAGCTAGGACTGAAATATGCAAATCCCTTCTAGTCTTTGAGGAACATTGTTTTTAAACATTTCAATATTTTTCTCATACATTTGTTTATAAACTGGAGATCCTCTGCCCATCTTTACTCTTCAAAGACTCTTTCGTGGATGCTGATTTTGTACCAAATCATGACTATAATCATCTCTTTACATCATCTGTTTGAAATCACATCATTATTTAGTTTTTACCTCATTACTTGCTCTAAATGCGCCCACCCCAACTTTTTTGGAATGTGTTCCAAGCCTAAAATGCTCGAATGGATGTTTATTAACAAATGAAATGACCAGAAAAAAACATGAAATATCTTTGGTTTATACTGTCTGCAATTAAACAAAAGTCAAAGTAAATGTAAGGAACACTGCAGCTTTTTTATTTGCATTTTACATATTGTGCTAAATTGCAGAAGTGTAACTAACATTAAGTCACTTTTACAAACAATGTGAAGATCCATTGTCATGTTCTTCCTGCACTAACCCTTTCTAAAATTAATGATTCGCTGTACTACAGGGGGTTCTTTCATGCTTCCACATTTGCCGTCATGCGCCATTAACATTAACATGTTACAATCTTCCCCCATACCCTGCCCTGTCGTAGTTGTGAGGGCAAATACAGGAATAAAAATATGATAACTAGATCACATATAAATCTACTGACTCTAACAGATGAACACTGGCCACTAAAACACCATCTAGTTTTCAGCCATAGACAAAGCCAAATAGAGATGTAAAACTATTATGATTATTGTACTATGGAAATTGTTACATGCCTTCTATAGGTTTTCACATTTTCCTGCTGTTGTGTAAATAAGTAATGAAAAATGACAAAGTATACAAGAGATGCATTTATACAAATAAATCTTCTGCATCAAGACAAAATTCATTTAGAATGTAAAATGCTTTCAGCTTTCAGAACCTGAAAATGACGTGACAATGTTAATAGCTCATGCTGGCGAATGTACATGACGCTAATGTCATTTTGTGACCAATAAACCAAGTACATTAGAAGCTGTTTTATTCCACCTGCCTTGCTCTCATATTACTTTGTGATAACAGATTTCGTACTATCTATATATAGACTCATTCTTCACATCAATAACTCCATGAGATGAAGTTAAACGAGTCTGGCCCCATTCTCTTCTTCCTGTGTCAGTGTGCGCATCACTACCTAGAGCTTACATCACCACAATCAGGCCCGATACTCTTGCAGTACCACATACTTATACAGATCACCTTTCTCAAAGTGTCTGTCTTTGATTACAGAGACTACCAGTCCGTCCTGCTGGGATTTCCCTCTTAGCTACACTACGAACTAAGTCAAAACCAGCAAATATGCTATAAGAGAAGAAGAAATATACCATAATAACAATACAAACAAAACTGACAAATTACATAGAATAAAATATTCACCTATGGAAAGCAGGTGTCCAACATTCAGGGAAATGTTACGTTTTAATAATAATACAACAGTAGAGTGTTAACTTTGTTTAAATAGAACTATAAATAGCTGTGCCCATAGTAACATGATAACATGCCTGACAAAAAGCAGACAAAACAAAGTATAAAAACAGGGGTTGGGTGTTACATGATGCGCAATAGGTGCAGGTATGATGCAGGTTTGGGTGGAACCAGTTGACGTGAGTCACGCTTTGGAGTTTCCAGGGCACAGACAGGTGGTCAGAACAGATGATTGTTTAAAAAAAGTTATATGAACTCTTTGCTTAAAAATTGTGCATTATGGTTAATGTTCTCGTCCTGACAATATCTATTGATTATCTAAATTCTTTCGAATTTGAACGAATAGAGAAACGAGAGAGATTTGTCCAGTTTAACAGGATGGATCACATTGTCAGTGTGAATAGGCGGGACATTTTGTAGTTACACGGAATCCAGATCGTTCCTTTGATTTACTTGCAGCATATAAAAGCCATCGGCTGCGATTCGGACTGCCTCTCCGACCAATACTGTGTACCTTTGTTTATTTTATACCCGTTTTCTCACCCTCACATTCAAAGACTAGATTCAGCTCATAAACTAAAGTGGATAGTTGGAACAAGCCGATGCGTGAATGATGGGAATCACCAAGGGACCGGGTTGGAGGAAAGCCGGCACCTACCCGCACTGATTTAACCACCTGGCCGCGTGCGTCTGATTCCTGCTGTCCGTCTACAATCTCTCACAGGTACCGAGTGGGTTTCCTTAGACAGGCTGAAACTGAATGTTTTATGTACGATCGTACGATCTTCTACATGTAGCAGTGGGAAATGCGCAGTGTAAAACCTATTATCTAAAAACTGAGATTATGAAACCATAATTGGAGCATTAAGATATACTTACAGGTGTACCTATCCTCTCAGCTTACACATTATGATTGAATAGAAATGAAAGTAGGGTGAGTTCATGTAAAGTGGGACTTTTACATTTGGAGACACAGAGCTTTCTTGTTTTTGCCAGCCAGTAGTACGTGATATTGAGATATTGCTGTGTTTGTGCTGAATTGTGAACGCGTTTATATAATAACATGCCCAAGAAAAAACGTGAGGTAGTGAGAAGTGATATAAGAATTCTTATTCTAAAATAATAAGGCTACATATTACTTGCTACATTAACTGTTCAAAAATGATTTGGATGGTGTTTGGGTACATGAGGAAGGGTGGGAAAGTCGGGGGTCATATGATGGACTGTTATAACATCCTAGGCGCGCGCACACACACACACACACACACACACACACACACACACACACACACACACACACACACACACACACGCACACACACACACACACACACACACACACACACGCACACGTTTGGCACTGAGAGCAGATATGGAGAGTGTGTGAGTCCCATTTAAGTACTTGAAGTGGACATTGGAGATTTCTTAGTGTTGCTGATTCCTAAACACTATGAAGTAAAAGGCCATACATTTTCAAATTAGAACGTTTATTTGGTTATTTGGATTTTTCAGGTAACCTTTTAATCCTGGTCCAAAAATGCTCGCCACCTGACCAGTATATAGTAGGATATCACACACTCAAGTACGTACACTCACTCACACACCTAGGCACAATAAAGACTACAAAAGAGTCCGCAAAGCATCCCATGCTAAACTCCACACAGGTAGTAACTGGATAATCATGTCATTATTTTATTTAACGTTCCATAAGGAGATAAATGGTTAGCTTTTTAAAGTTTCTAGTTACATATATTTACATCATGAGAATTCAGTAAGTAAAACTGTTCTGGACAAACAAGTCTGGACAAACAAACTGGGCATTGTTCATGTGGTGGAAACAAATGTGAGTTTTTCCAGTAATGACAGGGTGGAACAATAGATGAATTGCCTCACAGATGGCAAAAGCTAGTTTACCTATGTGAGTGTGTGTGTGTGTGTGTGTGTGTTTGTATTCAGTCACTTATTGACAAAAATGTGGATGAAAAGACAAAGAAACCATGGTAGGTCCATGATTATCAGGATAATTAAAACGAGAAATCACTGCCCCTGTACATGCAGAAGTTCTCTTCTGAACAGGAAAGATTGCTCACCTCGTTGTAGGTGTGGCCAGGTTAATGTGGCAGTGTTTGCTTTATTGTCAGAAGTCCCTTACATAACCATTAATAAGTCACTTTTCTCTATTGTAATAGCACTTTTGTAATTTTACGTACTGGTTTTGTAAGGTGCAAATGTACTGAACAGGTATACAGGTATGTGTTTATTTTATATTTATTTATATAGTTTATATATGTTCAATACGTATACGAAGAAGTAGCAAATAACAGAAGAATTGACTCTGTATTTTACAAATGTACCCCAGGTGTACTGTATATACATGTAAAGTCATACTATATAAATATACATATATATATATATATATATATATATATATATATATATATATATATATATATATATATATATATATAGATATATATATATATATATGTGTATACCACCTATATACATATATCTATATAGTATTATTATATTGCCATCATGGATGGGCTCCACTCCTTGAGCCACTTGTGTGGGTTGTAGAGTCCGTCTCATGCTACCACGAGTGTGAAAGCACCACCAACATTCAAAAGTGACCAAAACATCAGCCAGAAAGCATAGGTACTGAGAAGTGGTCTGTGGTCCCCACCTGCAAAACCACTCTTGCTAATTGCCAATAATTTCCACCTGTTGTCTATTCCATTTGCACAACAGCATGTGAAATTGATTGTCAATCAGTGTTGCTTCCTAAGTGGACAGTTTGATTCCACAGAATTTGGATTTACTTGGAGGTACATTGTGTTGTTTAAGTGTTCCCTTTATTTTTGAGCAGTGTATATATATCTATATATACAGTGGGGCAAAAAGTATGTAGTCAGTCACTGATTGTGCAAGTTCTCCTACTTAGAAAGATGAGAGGTCTGTAGTTTTCATCATAGGTACACTTCAACTATGAGATACAAAATGAGAAAAACAAATCCAGGAAATCACATTGTAGGATTCTTAAAGAATTGAATTAAAAATCATGGTGGAAAATAAGTATTTGGTCAATAACAAAAGTGCAACCCAATACTTTGCAACATAACCTTTGTTGGCAATGACAGAGGTCAAACGTTTCCTGTAAGTCTTCACCAGGTTGGCACACACTGTAGCTGGTATTTTGGCCCATTCCTCCATGCAGATCTCCTCTGGAGCAGTGATGTTTTGGGGTAACACGGACTTTCAACTCCCTCCACAAATTTTATATGGGGCTGAGGTCTGGAGACTGGCTAGGCTACTGCAGGACGTTGAAATGCTTTTTACGGAGTCACTCCTTCGTTGTCTGAGTGGTGATTTCTGGCTCTCACAGACCTGTAAACTTCTTCTTTAAGAAGCTCTTCTGTCCCCCACTTGTTACCTGTATTAATGGCACCTGTTTGACCTTGTTTATCTTTATAAAAGACACCTGTCCATAGCCTCAATCAGTCAGACTCCAAAACTCAACCATGGCCAAGACCAAAGAGCTGTCGAAGGACACCAGGAAGAAAATTGTAGACCTGCACCAGGCTGGGAAGAGTGAATCTACAATAGGCAAGCAGGTTGGTGTGAATAAATCAACTGTGGGAGCAATTGTAAGAAAATGGAAGACATACAAGACCATTGATAATCTCCCTCGATCTGGGGCTCCACGCAAGATCTCATCCGATGGGGCCAAAATGATCATGAGAACGGTGAGCAAAAATCCCAGAACTACACGAAGGGACCTGATGAATGACCTGCAGAGAGCTGTGACCAAAGTAACAAGGCTACCATCAGTAACACACTATGCCGAGAGGGACTCAGATCCTGCAGTGCCAGGCGTGTCCCCCTGCTTAAGCCAGTACATGTCCAGGCCCGTCTGAAGTTTGCCAGAGAGCATATGGATGATCCAGAAGAGGATTGGGAGAATATCATGTGGTCAGATGAAACCAAAATAGAACTTTTTGGTAAAAACAGAAATCGCCATGTGTGGAGGAAGAAGAATTGAAGAATTGAGTTGCGCCATACCTATTGTGAAGCATGGGGTTGGAAACATCATGCTTTGGAGCTGTTTTTCTGCAAAGGGGACAGGACAACTGATCCGTGTTAAGGGAAGAATGAACGGGGCCATGTATGGTGAGATCTTAAGCCAAAACCTCCTTCTGGGTCTTCCAGCATGACAATGATCCCAAACACACCGCTCGGGCAAAAAGCATTTCAAGGTCCTGCAGTGGCCTAACCAGTCTCCAGACCTCAGCCCCATAGAAAATTTGTGGAAGGAGTTGAAAGTCTGTGTTGCCCCAAAACATCACTGCTCTAGAGGAGATCTGCATGGAGGAATGGGCCAAAATACCAGCTACAGTGTGTGCCAACCTGGTGAAGACTTACAGGAAACATTTGACCTCTGTCATTGTAAACATAGGGTATGTTACAAAGTATTGAGTTGAACCAAATTTATTGACCAAACACTTATTTTCCACCATAATTTACAATTAAAGTCTTTAAAAATCCTATAATGTGATTTCCGGGATTTTGTTTCTCATTTTGTCTCTCATAGTTGAAGTGTACCTATGATGAAAATTACAGACCTCTCTCATCTTTCTAAGTAGGAGAACTTGCACAATCAGTGACTGACTAAATATTTTTTTGCCCCACTGTATATATTGGGGCATCAGCTTTTATCCCATTCCAAATCCATAGGCATTAATGTTACTAATTGGTCCAAGATTTTGAACCTAAGAGCATTTGTGAGGTCAGTCACTGAGATTGCATGATCTCCATTCTAGTTTATTCCAAAGGTGTTCGATGGGGTTCAGGTCAGGTCTCTGTGCTGGCCAGTTGAGTTCTTCCATACCAAAATCACTCAACCATACGTTTATGGATCTTCAGTCCAGCAGTGATACTGGGGTGTTTAAAATCTGTGTACTGCTGGGTCTGACCCACTCACTCAAATAATACCTGCTCTGTGGGGGTCCTGACCATTGAAGAACAGGCTGAATTTTAAATTGTAACTATAAGCAGCTAGTAGCTAGTATAATAGACACAGTAATCCCAAGACGAATTCACAATAACCAGAAAGGTTTAATCAAATGCAGACACTTCTGCACTAACATGCACAGACTAATTAGCATAACCCAATATACTCCTGAAAAAAAGCAACAACTGACAAAGTAAACTGTTCTAAAAAAATACAAAAAATATATTTACTACATTACACAGACTGGGTTTTGAGGAATCATTTATACAATGGATCAAGATTTTATACACTTCACCTATGGCCACTGTAACCACTAACGGAGTAATAGCACAATGTTTCACTCTGTGATAGGATGCCCTCACTCCCCATTTTTTACCATATAGATCCATTACCCTCAACAACATATCAGAGTGTAAAAATGTAATTCAGACATCATACACACTATGTAAAATTTGTTTATACGCAGACAACATCCTACTTTTCTTACAAAACCAATATAAGAACATATTCCACACTTCCTGTTCATTTCTTTGTCTGGCTTTTTGCGCTCCTGGTTATCCTTGGCCTGTGCATGTCCTCGGCATGCCCTGTATTGTTTGTCTCTTTCTCCTTGTTTGTTTATTGGTTTCTAGTCCCCGTTCCCCCTGTGTAGTTTCACGTTCCATTCAGTGTCCTGCTCTGTGTTAGATGTTTCAATGTTTAGCTTTCTTCTTTGTCTTACCTGTTAGCCTTTAGATTGTTAGATCATTGTTTGCACTTGCGTGTTAGCACATTATTAGTTTGTTTAGTATATTTTAGTTATGTCTTGTCAGTTCTTAGCTGTCCTTATTTGCTTTGTATGTCTGTGTCTGTCTCGCCTGTCAGTTTAGCTTGTTTAGCCCTTCATGTTAGTTTAGGTTCTAGTTGTAGTGTTGTTTCTTTTATATTTACTAGCTTACTATGTCAGTTGTAAATAAACCTTTCATAATTGCACTTACGTCTGCGTCCCTTGTCCGTTCTTGCCCTGAGCATGACAGGGTCCATTCTGTGTGGAGTCTGCATGTCCTCCCTGTGTCTGTGTGAGTTTACTCTGGGTACTCTGGTTTCCTCCCACAGTCCAAAGACACCTATGTTAGGTTAATTAGTATCTCTAAAGTGCCCCTGGTGTGTGAGTGTTTGTTTCCTGCGATGGATTGGTGCCCTGTCTATGGTTGTTCCTACCTTGTGCCCTATGCCACCGGCTAGGCACTGGTTCAAGCGTAAAAAAGAGTGAGTGAGTGAGTAAGTTAATGACAACCTGATTTAAGTCATTAGATGCCACCATATCAAATTTCTACTGGAAAAATAAATAATCAAGAATTAAACTTTTGTCAAACATTACAAAATTAAAACCCATGGAGGCTTAGAATGAACTAATTCCTAGTTCAATTACAATATAACCTAAAACAGATTAACACTGTGCAAAGATATTAAGATAGCAGAATTACCATTTATCAGCCAAACACTCAAGAAACATGCCTTCTTCAAAAATCCAACAACATCAACAACTCTGACAGCTTGATGGAAATTCCACAAAATCACTCCATCCTCTCACTGAGCAATAATTCTCCCATTTGGAACCACGCCGACCTCCTCATATATAACATATACAACACCCTGGTACCACTCTCATATCTTACCCAAAATTATGGCATTTGGCAGTGATTATTTCACCAGCTCCAAAATCAAAGTGACTGAAACTACATTACACTTACCCCCTACAAGCTCTGATATTCTGTCAGAAATATACAAAATAATACCAAAACCAGACACCAAAATAACTAAACAATGGGAAGACGATATATCTATCACTACCAGTGCCGATTTCTGGATTCAAATATGCAAAGTTAACTTCCGTGTGATCACAAGCACTAATCTACAGCTCATACAGAACATACCATACAGGACAGAAGACGTTTTAAATGGGATTCATCAGCTCTGAAATCTGTTCACACTACACCTGCATGTAGAACACCACAGACAATTACATGCATGCAACGTGGCACTGTACACCCATAAAATATTTCTGGCAACAAATCAGTGTATTAGCAATATGCTTAAACAACTAGCCTAAAACATTGTCTTCTATGAGCCACATCAGCAATCAGTATAACATAAAGAAACCTCCACTGCTCTTCTCACAACTCAATAACGATCATCAGTAAAACCATCCTAATGAACTGGAAATTTTTTGAGTAATATGTTTTCAGTTGATCACATTTTGTTCCATGGATAATTGTTTCTAATGTTGTTGTGCTTTCATTTGTAAATGTAATAAAAAGGTTTGTTATAGCAGTGTGTAAGAGTAAGGTCTCACACTGCCTATCCCTGTTACAGAAGGATGATCTTCTGTGGGAGGTATGGCAGGCACCAGAAATTTCTGGACCATGTCCTGCTCGCTGCCCTGGTCTTGCTTTCTCTCATAGGTAAGTTTAAGCATCACAGTCCATAACAGATATAAATGCATGCTTCATAGCTTGAGATGTATTATAAATCAATAGTCTTTGCAGAGCTCCAGGAATAACAAGTGTGGTGTTAAGCAGTTAAGTGAGAGCCAATTGAGCATTTCCTCAACAGCAGCAGAAATTTGCACTGGCTTTCTAACACCATAAAATTATATTAATACGAAGAACCTAGTAAAGAGCAGGGCCATGATTAGCCTTCAGAACACCTTGTGTCCTTCTCAAAATGTTGTCACAAAAGTCCAGAATGGAGTGTAGAGAAATGACTATACTTTCCTGTAGGTGGATAGAATGGTATAGTGAGATGTTCACTGTACCATTATGGACTCACTGGACATAACAAAAGCAAACGGACCTTCAGGCATCCTTTGCCAGGCAGACAGGTTTTTATGTTCTGTACACCAAGTTGTGCATCAAACTTTGATCTAAAAGGTTTCCGAATTAAACCCTGTAATGAATCCCAGCTTTGTGATGCTCACAGTGTACAGTTTTTATTGAGACTAGGTTGTGGAGGTGCATGTGCATTTCTGTGGTCATTTTCTTGTCAGTGAGGGTCAGATTGTAGCCACTGTTCTTTGCCAATGATGTTTGTCTGACATACCCTACAATGGTTTTAAAAACTGTTCCCATTAAAGCATTAAGCATTAAGCATTAATTTTCTATTTTTGTGACAAAAGCACCTACAATCCAGGCACCTACCTTTTGCCCTTACTACAACTAAAGCTGAAATCTGACATAAAAGTTAATAATTTTGAGGATATACAGTAGAGTGCAGAGCTGTTTGTATTTATGATTTAGTCAACTTCAATTTCATTTAGTCAGCTTCTTTTTCATCTTGCATTGCTATTATTTTTCCACCCCCTGTACATCTGTGGAATGAGAATCTCTTTGTGATAAGGTCTAAAAAGTTATAGGCAAGATTTTTTTTAAATATTGCTGTCAACATAGACTGAGCGAGTTAGACATCGCTTTGTGTTCATACCATACATGTGACCCAGACAACCTGTTGGACTGGTTTAATCCAGCCCTAAGCACACCAGTCATCTTTTCAGTCTGTAATAAGAGCACAATGTGAATGAATAAATGACAGTAAGAGAATGAGAAGGAGAGACAGAAAAACAGAGAGAATATATATATGTCATTAGTGCCTTTTATATTTGAAATATACTGTTGAAATGGCATACCACTGTGAATACTAAAGAATGACATCCAACCATTGTCTCTGTGGCTGTGTTTTTTTGTTTCAGTTATCCTATTTTATAGCATTGTTCATTGCGGTTCCTTTTTTTAACCTGCTTATTCCTCATCTACACAGTTATTTCAACAAAGCATCGTTCATTTGAATTCATTTAGTCATGAAAGTGTCCCTGTTGATAGGTCCTTTATTCTTTACTGTAATGGGCAAGTATTTAAGTCTTTATTGGCGTTTTGTTGTCCAGATCCTTGTCTTAATGATAGCACAACATAGAATTATTCATTTGAATATTTTAAGGAAATTCTCTTAATTGTGTGTCTTAATCTTTGGCTTTCAAAGATTCTATGCGTGCTTTCATCCTTAATAGTGGCTGCTGATTCTCAGATAACCAGTGTATCCAGGACTCCCACTCCAACAACTGTGTCACGGATCACAACATCTTGTAAGGAGAGATGTATAGTTGTCTGTGTGTTGAAGTACACTGAAGAACAGTGCTGTAGCATAGTGAAGTACATTACTGGCTTGTATTAACACCGTGAATCATCTTTTGCCTGAATTTCCAGCAGAGGTGGATCATATACATGTAAAACCCATTAAAGTTAAAGTAAGTAAAGTAAGAAAGAGTTTAGTTTAAATATGCAGTGCGGGTCTAAGATGAGAAGAAAATGCTTGTTTGGATCTTTGCGGAGAAGGATTCCTACTGAAGCAGGATAAAGATCCAAAACACACGTCAAAGCTTTGTAACAAGTACTTGAAGACTAAAGAAGATCAAAGAGAGCTGACTGTTATGGAGTACCTCCACTGTCACATGGCATTGGGGCTCTCAAGACATTGAAAGCCAAGCATTCAGTAACATCACCCATATTGTGAAATCATGCTGGGTTAGTGGTATATGTACATGTAATGAAGAACAAAAGTGTTACTGCGATCGTTTGTCATGTATATCATTACAGTAGTAACTCAGAACATATCAACAGTCTTACTATAGAGCTTGCATTTAAATTTTTTATAGAGTAAATGTAAAGACTGATAAAGACCCACTGCAAGAACAGAGCCATCTGAACTATTCTGCCAATTCCACACTCTTCAAGTGTGCATAAATTATTTTGCACTGTTTTATGCCTATAGTGTTGTCATTTTTCCTAATCTGAGTGCAAGATTGATCAAATTGATTTTCATTATTATTGTTGTTGTTTTTGTTGATTGGCTGTATCAATACCCTTAGCCTAACATTCACCTCCATATTAGTCAGTACATGTTATGCTATGTACAGTGACTCTTAACTGGGTAATGTTTTCATCAACAGTAAACACAGGGACAACTTCCACCACCCAACAAGCCACAGTGACCCCCACTGCTGTAAGAGGTGGGTTAACACAAATGCAATGTAACTCATTTTTTGTAGTTCTGCAATCCTGATGGAGGTAATACTTTTTTAAAAGAGGTATTTCTGGTTGATGTTCTGGCTGCTTCTCCTGTATAAACTGAATTTCTCCACCTGTCATATTGTTTCAGTGAACACAGGTCAAACACGTACATCAGCAGCGGGCATAATAATAATAGGATTGAATTTGATAAGCACCTTTTGTTACGCCGGCTGAGGGAAGAGAAGGCAGAGAAGGGAGTGATCTGAACTCAGGCGGGATTTATTTAGAAAGAGAAACTTATAAACGAGATTACACACAGAACGCGGACAGGAACACTAACGGACGAGGTGATAAACGAGGAGATAACACTACAGGATCACGGATGGAGTGAGAGATAAGGTAGGAGAGCGATAACGGAAGATAGGCGAGGAAAGAGGAGAAGACGGTTATGGCGAGCTAGAGGTTTAGACGAGACGTGATAGAAGAGCGGTACGGTAGGAATCGGAGGATAGAGGCACAAAGCTAGGAAGGAAAGGTGAATGGATGGCAGGCATGGAAAGAGATAGAACGCGCACAGCGTGGGAGCTAGAAACGCGGTAGGGACCACGAGACTCAGCGAAGTGAATGTGACGGTGAGCGGTATATATAGTGATGGTGGAACGAACTAGAAAACAAGAGGCAGGTGCGAGTGATTGAAGAAGGAGGAGGAGAGAAGGTGGTTAGAATGTGTACGAACGCGGTGGAAGGTGTGTGAAGGTGGGCGTGGTGAGCAGGTGTGCAGGTGCGGTGTGACAGAGCCCCCCCCACGGAGTCCAAGACGGAGCCAGGACTCCTAGGACGGCCCCACGGGGAGTCCGGACGATCTGGTGGTTTCCTTTCCGGGCGAAGGCTGGAAGGAGTCTGGGCGACACCAGGCCCCGGAAGGTGCAGGCAGGCACACCTGACACGGGTGGACGGCAAGAGGCCGGGAGGGTGGCAGGGATCAGGTCTGAGGATGGACGACGATGGAGCAGACATGGTGGCTGACGACCTCTGGAAGGCCTCGGGGACTGACGACTTCCGGAAGGCCACGGGGATGGACGAACGTAGAGCAGGCACGGGAACTGATGACTTCTGTAAGGCCTCGTCGACTGACGACCTTGGAGCAGGCTTGGGGACTGATGACCTCTGGAAGGCCACGGGAGCTGACAGCTTCTGGCAGGCCTCGTAGACTGACGACCTTGGAGCAGGCTTGGGGACTGATGACCTCTGGAAGGCCACGGGGGCTGACGACCTCCGTGTAGGTCCTGGAACTGACGATCTGGGCGCAGGTACGGGGACTGGTGACCTCGATGTAGGAACCGACAATGACGACCACGGAGCTGGTACTGGGAACAGCGACCACGAGGCAGGCACGGGAGCCAATGGTCTTGATGCAGGAACCGGGAGTGACGACCTCCGTGTAGGCACTGGACCTGGCGACCGTGGTGCAGGTACTGGAACTGAAGAACGTTGTGCAGGCACTGGAACTGACGACCTTGGTGCAGGTACAGGGGCTGACAACCTCGGCGCTGGAACCAGGGCAGACGACTTCGGCGTTGCCACTGGGGCGGACAACCTCGCCGGAGGCACCGGGGCGCACAACCTTGGTGCGGGGACCGGAGCTGACGGCTTCTGGAAGGCCTCAGACACAGGTGGTCCTGAGAAGGTCCCGGACGACTTTCGAGTGATCTTCGCCTTGGCTGACTCGGGGACGAACAGTGACTTGGATGGATTCTGGCCGGACTTAGACATAGTAGGGACAGAGTCAATGATAGTAACACTCCGGACAGATTCAGATGAACAGAGAACGGACTCAGACGTGGATGAAGATTGGACAGACTCAGACAGATTTGGAGATGACACACTCTTGACAGACTCAAATGGACATGGAGTGGACATATGAAGAAAGAGGACAGACATAGAGTTAGAAAGGCTTTGACCGAACTCAGACTCAGACAGAGATTCGACGGACTCGGATGAAGATAGAACAGACAGAGGAAGGTTGGTCAGACACAGACAGATTGGGAACAGACTCAGGAGTAGACATATTCTCAACAGACTCAGATAAACATGAAATGGAGTTGGGTAGAGAGAGGACAGATTCGGATTTAGAGAGATTCTGCATTAGAGTAGAGTCAGGTTCACCAGAGACAGACATAGAGCTGGGCAGCTTGGACTGATCTCTAATGGATTCAGAGGTGACTGACTCTTGGAAGGTCTCTGAAGCAGGCGGATTCAGGAGGGAGCCTGACATGAGAGGACTTGCTACCAGCTCGGATGTAGGAGATCCCAGAGAGGTCTCGGGGATCGAGGACCTTTGATAGGTCTCTGATATCGGCGAACTACGATCGGACACAGATTTAGATGACCTTAGAGAGGTCTCGAGGAGAGAGGACCTTTGACAGGTCTCAGAGAGAGTCGAGCTCGAAACACTCTTGGATATAGACGATCCTTGAGAGGTCTCAAACGGACACGAGGTGAACTCAGACTGGTTTGACACGGGCGTAAATGAACTCGGTACTAACTCAGAACGGTTGGAGACGGACTCGGATTTAGAGGACCTTAGGGAGGTCTCGAAGATAGAGGATCTTAGGGAGATCTCTGATAAAGGCGAGCTTTGAACAAACACGACTTTAGACGGCCTTAGAGGGGTCTCAAAGGGAGAGGACCTTTGGAAGGTGTCTGAGAAAGGCGAACTTTGATCAGACACGGCTTTAGAGGACCTTAGAGAGGTCTCGAGGATAAAGGGCCTTTGGGAGGTCCCTGATAAAGGCAGACTTGGCTCGATTTCAAATGTTGGTGACCCTGGAGAGGTCACAGAGACCTTTGGAAGGTCTCGATAATGGCCGACTCATGAATGGACGGCTTGGACCCAGGTACCGAAGGTGGTGGTGAAGACGCCAGGCAAGCGTGCTCCATTTCTGAGCTAGAAAGCTCATGTACGCAACCAACTGGGTTTGGTACCGGGCGAACGTGCATCTGCACATAACTGACCGGCTTCTGTGCCGGGTGATCAGGCTCTGGTATCGCAGTTGCAGCGCTGCAAGACAGTGACGACTCCTCGGCTGAGACAACGGGCGCGGCGTGCACAGATGTCAGGTTATCAGACCCAGAAGGTGCCAACATCGTGCTACGGGGCGTCAATGGCTCGACGACCGAGTTATGCTGCCAGACTGCAAGAGTACCAGGCCTCGGAGACCCATGACTGGTAGTGACCCTGGGACGGGCATACCCAGAACGGAGCCTGTGACGGGCGACCCTTTGACTGGGACGGGCATCTCTAGAGCAGACTCTGGGATGGGCGAACCTGGAGCTGAGACAGGAGTCCCAAGAGCTGACTCTGGGACGGGCAACTCTTGGACGGGGACGGGCATCCCAAGACACGGAAACGGACTCTAGGACAGGCGAATTCTGGACTGGACCGGGTGTCCTCTGAATAGAGACCGTTGAAGCGCATTTCATACTGCGCTTGGCCACATTAATAACTGTGATCCTCCGACAGCCAGCAAACGGAGGGTCCAGCAGGTGGCGAACAAACTGAGGAACCGACTGAACACTGGGAGACCGGCAAGTCAGCGGGGACATGCCAGAAAGTGGAGCCTCAGATGCGTATGGCTCACTATCCAGAGAGGAAGTGACAAACGCCTCGAGCGCATCCAAAAGTGGGCCGTTCGGCGTGGATCTGCCGAATAGTGGGACCTCAGGGGTGTATGCGCCACTATCGGCAGGTGGACCAAAAACTGCCCCAATTGCGTCTAGGAGTTGGTCACAGTCCCCGGTTTGCACCTGTGACCATCTTACCGTGACCCACTGCAACGCTCTGCCTGAAAGACAGGACACCACCAGTGAAACTGCGGCAAAATTTGAGCTGAGGGGATAACGCTCGAGGTAACGTAGGCATTGTGCTCGAAATTTGTGGTACCATGCAGGGTTACCATCAAACCTCTCCGGTAACGTGATCTCAGGGACCGGCGGAAAGCCAGAAGTGGGCGGAGCTACCAGCGCGGCAGTCGCGGTTGCCAGGAACCGGACTTGCTGTAAAATGGCTCGCGTTACCTCGGCGACCTGAGCCGAAGCTCAGCGAGTTGTTCCCAGCTCATATCAGCAGCGCCAAGTTCAAATCAAAAAGGAAACTCCTGCTGCTTTCAAGCACGGCTGAGTCTTCTGTTACGCCGGCTGAGGGAAGAGAAGGCACAGGCAGGGAGTGATCTGAACTCAGGCGGGGTTTATTTAGAAAGAGAAACTTGTAAACGAGATTACAAACAGAACACGGAGAGGAACACTAACGGACAATGTGATAAACGAGGAGATAATGCTACAGGATCACGGACAGAGTGAGAGATAAGCTAGGTGAGCGATAACGGAAGATAGGCGAGGAAAGAGGAGAAGACGGTTATGGGGAGCTAGAGGTTTAGACGAGACGTGATAGAAGAGCGGTACGGTAGGAATCGGAGGATAGAGGCACAAAGCTAGGAAGGAAAGGTGAATGGACGGCAGGCATGGAAAGAGAACGCGCACAGCGAGGGAGCTAGAAACGCGGTAGGGACCACGAGACTCAGCGAAGTGAATGTGACGGTGAGAGGTATATATAGTGATGGTGGAATGAACTAGAAAACAAGAGGCAGGTGCGGGTGATTGAAGGAGGAGGAGAGAGAAGGTGGTTAGAATGTGTACGAACGCGGTGGAAGGTGTGTGAAGGTGGGCGTGGTGAGCAGGTGTGCAGGTGCGGCGTGACACCTTTCAAGACACCCATGGACACTGAACAATAATTATAAAATAGGATAAAATAAAATATAAAAACACAGACATACAACACTGTACAGATAAATTATAAATATCAGTTCTGGCTCACTCATAAGCCACCTGGAAAAGAAAGACATTTTTCAATCATTGTTTGTAGCATAGGTCTGTAATACTGGTGAAGTAATCATTGTTTTATAAGTGTTCCTGGTTGAAGTATTGCATGTCGCTCCTCTAGAAATACGAATTCTCTGTCTTATATTTTCAATGAACACAGGTCAAACAAGCACATCAGTAGCAGGTACAAACACAGCTACCACAACTCCATTAACTACAGAGAGCTCTACTGCTACAACAGGTGGGGTAACAAAAAACACGGTGATCCTCATTTGTTATAGCCTTGCTCTGTAACTCTGAGGATAGACATCATTGTTGAAAAAGTTTTTATGGTTGATGTATTGCATGTTGCTCCTCTAGAAATGCGATTTCCTTAACTGTCTTATGTTCTCAATGAACACAGGTCAAACAAGCACATCAGTAGCAGGTACAAACACAGATACCACAACTCCATTAACTACAGAGAGCTCTACTGCACAAAAAAAGGTGGGGTAACAAAAAAAAAACATGGTGATCCTCATTTGTTATAGCCTTGATCTGTAACTCTGATGATAGACATCATTGTTGAAAAAAAGGTTTTTCTCTTGGTTGATGTATTGCATGGTTGCTCCTCTAGAAATGCGATTTCCTTAACTGTCTTATGTTCTCAATGAAACGCAGGGTCAAAAAAGCACATCAGTTAGCAGGTACAAACACAGCTACCACAACTCCATTAACTACAGAGAGCTCTACTGCTAAACAGGTGGGGTAAACACAAACATGATTGATTCCTCATTTGTTATAGCAATTGCTCTGTAACTCTGAGGATAGTGACATCATTGTTGTTTGAAAAGGTTTTTCTTGGTTGATTGTAGTATTGCATGTTTGCTCTCCTCTAGAAAATGCGATTTATTTCCTTAACTGTCTTATGTTCGTCAATGACCAACAGGTCCCAAACAAGCAACATCAGTAGCAGGTAAGTACAAAACACACAGAGACCACAACTCCATTAAACTACAGAGGAGCTCTAACTGCTACAACAGGTGGGTTAAACACCAAACATGATGAATCCTCATTTGTTATAGCCTGCTCTGTAAATATGGTGAAGTGTAACCATGTTGTTGAAAAGGTTTTTCTGGTTGATGTATTGCATGTTGCTCCTCTAGAAATGCGATTTCCTTAACTGTCTTATGTTCTCAATGAACGCAGGTCAAACAAGCACATCAGTAGCAGGTACAAACACAGCTACCACAACTCCATTAACTACAGAGAGCTCTACTGCTACAACAGGTGGGTTAACACAAACATGATGATCCTCATTTGTTATAGCATTGCTCTGTAACTCTGAGGATAGACATCATTGTTGAAAAGGTTTTTCTGGTTGATGTATTGCATGTTGCTCCTCTAGAAATGCGATTTCCTTAACTGTCTTATGTTCTCAATGAACACAGGTCAAACAAGCACATCAGTAGCAGGTACAAACACAGATACCACAACTCCATTAACTACAGAGAGCTCTACTGCTACAACAGGTGGGTTAACACAAACATGATGATCCTCATTTGTTATAGCCTTGCTCTGTAATAATGGTGAAGTAACCATTGTTGTATAAGTGTTCCTGGTTGAAGTATTGCATGTTGCCTACCTAGAAATACGAATTCTCCATCTGCCTTATTGTTGTAATGAACACAGGTCAAACAAGCACATCAGTAGCAGGTGGGAACACAACTACCACAACTCCATTAACTACAGAGAGCTCTACTGCTACAACAGGTGGGGTAACAAAAAACATGGTGATCCTCATTTGTTATAGCCTTGCTCTGTAACTCTGAGGATAGACATCATTGTTGAAAAAGTGTTTCTGGTTGATGTATTGCATGTTGCTCCTCTAGAAATGCGATTTCCTTAACTGTCTTATGTTCTCAATGAACACAGGTCAAACAAGCACATCAGTAGCAGGTACAAACACAGCTACCACAACTCCATTAACTACGGAGAGCTCTACTGCTACAACAGGTGGGGTAACAAAAAACATGGTGATCCTCATTTGTTATAACCTTGCTCTGTAATAATGGGGAAGTAGCCATTGTTGTATAAGTGTTCCTGGTTGACACTATTGCATGTTGCCTACCTAGAAATAAAAATTCTCCGTCTGCCTTATCGTTGTAATGAACACAGGTCAAACAAGCACATCAGTAGCAGGTGGGAACACAACTACCACATTAACCACAGAGAGCTCTACTGCTACAACAGGTGGGTTAACACAAACATGATGATCCTTATTTGTTGTAGCATACTACTGTAATAATGGGGAAGTAACCATTGTTGTATAAGTGTTCCTGGTTGACACTATTGCATGTTGCCTACCTAGAAATAAAAATTCTCCGTCTGCCTTATCGTTGTAATGAACACAGGTCAAACAAGCACATCAGTAGCAGGTGGGAACACAACTACCACATTAACCACAGATAACTCTACTGCTACAACAGGTAGGTTAACAAAAACACAATTACCCATATTTGTTGTAGCCTAGTTATATAACTGATAAAAGTAATCATTATTGAAAAAGATTTCCTGGTTGATATATTGAGTGGTATTTGTGGTGTGGATTTGTATTGAGTGGTATTTCTCCTTCTAACTTATTGTTGTAGTGAACACATTTCAAACAAGCACATTATTAGCAAATGTGACCACAACTACCACAACTTCAGTAACCACAGAGAGCTCTACTGCTAAAACAGGTGTGTTTTAGGATTCAGTGGTACTAATTACTTGTTGTATGCTTCTGTAATGCTAATGGTGGTCATAATAGTTGTATAAGTGTTCCTGGTTAGCAGCTGATATGAACACAACTACTATGACCTCCCAGAAGTTGAATCTGTTCATCTGGACATAGGTTTTGTGGGAGAAACGTTTCGTCACTCATCTAAGTGACTTCTTCAGTCTCAGCTAGTTGGAAAACTTCCCCAATCTTATACACAGCACCTTTGCATAACGACAACTACTAATGACTTCACTAACAACAGAGAACTCTACTGCATACACAAAACTCAACATCAACAGGTCTCCAGTAGAGAGAGTGAGCAGCTTCCGGTACCTTGATGTAAACATCAGTGAGGACTTGACATGATCACTACACACTATATTTATCATCTACGCCACCCAAGGAGGTTGGCTCCCTTTTTGAGTCTTGGTCCTCCCAAGGTTTCTTCCTTATAACACTCAGGGAGTTTTTCCTTGCCACTGTCACCCTAGGCTTGCTCAATTTGGGATTGGACGTAGATATTAGGAGATAATCTAAATCTTGTAAAGTTCTTGTAGGAGATAATCTTGTAAAGTTGCTTTGAGACAATGCTCCATTGTAAAAGGCGCTATATAAATAGATCTGACTTGACTTGACTACATACTATAGCCACCACAAGGAAAGCAAGACAGCATCTTTCCCACCTCAGACTACTACAGATATCCCCACATCCTTTAACACACATCACTATATGTGTGTTATATGGTAGCTGTAGTGCTGAGGACCAAAAAAAGTCTGCAGAGGGTGATATCTGTCGAACAGATCACCAGGTCTGCCCTGCTCAGCCTACAGGACGTCTACACCAGGCAGTACAGAACTGGAGCAGGAAAGTCCTCAAGGGACTCAATTCACCCAGTAGACATTTTTCGTATATTTTTTATTGAGGAGAATGTCATACACATGAAAACAAATGAATAACAACAAAGCAACAGGCAATGGGAAAAATAATGAATAAAAACAAAACACCTTATTTACAGACCACCTCAGTTTTTCAGTTGAACCCTGTTTATAACCTTGAACATCACTCACACTCAGTAGATTTTTTTTTAGTGGTTGCCATTTGGGAAGCATCTCCAAAAACCACATAGCTGGACCTTGAAACTTAGGAGGAGCTTCTTTACCCAAGCAATCAAGTCAAGTCAGATTTATTTATATAGCGCTTTTTACAATGGAGCATTGTCTCAAAGCAACTTTACAAGTTTAGATTATCTCCTAATAACTACGTCCAATCCCAAATTGAGCAAGCCTAGGGCGACAGTGGTAGGGAAAAACTCCCTGAGTGTTATAGGAAGAAACCTTGGGAGGACCAAGCCTCAAAAAGGGACCCAACCTCCTTGGGCGGCGTAGATGATAAATCTAAGAGCGAAATTAAAGTCATGGAGTCAAAGTTAGAATAAAATGTGAAGTATGCACATCGGCGTTAAGTGGCCCAGGTATGATGGGGCTGGAGCTGATGACGGAAGCAGCTTGAGTGGAGCCACAGCAGATGGACATCATGTCTGGGGCTGGAACTGCCAGAACACAGCTCGGAGAGAAAACAGAAAATGTAATTAGTTATTGATTAAGAGCACAGTGTCTATTAACAATCACTGATGCCATGTCAATCACTAATGCCAAGTGTAGCATGAGACCCCGGCAGCATTAGCTATAGCAGCATAGCTAGAAAGAGGAGAACTGGTAGGAAACACAGCCAAGAGGGATCACATGAGACATTGGCAACCCCACGGGAGGCAGAAGACAGCAACCCAACGTCTCTGATCACCATAAGACTCTTTGGCTATGAACAGCCAGCTCTGCCCTTATTCTAAGGCAAGGTTGCATGAGTCAAGATCACGAGGACCAAAGCCCAGTTCTGCTGCGAGAACTCTGCCGGGGCTGGGGCTCTAACTTCACCTGTGGCATCCAGATCTGCTAAGCTAGGAGCTGAGGCTAGCCTTCTCTAATGTCTGGATGCGCGCCTCTAAAACTACAATCTTCTCCGTCAGGTCAGACTGGCTACAAGCCTACACCTATCACAAGTAAAATTTACACTAATGACAGAGGAAGAATAGAGCTAAACATGCCACACTCGGCACAGGGAACAAGCACAGCAGAAGTCATGTTAGTACAATTAATGAATTAAAAGGTACTTAGCTTCGGGTGGTGTTGTGGGGTGCCCAAGTGGAAGATATGGTTCAGCTGCAGCCGATGGTCCAATGCAAATGCTCGATTAAGCGCGTTTTAATACAAGTTAAGTCAATACAAAACATCACAAAAAAACTAAGTCTCAGAAAGAAAAAGTGGGAAAAGACTGTGTTAAAAAAGTTATTAAAAAAACACACACTACTGCAGAAAGAAGACGCAACTCTGGTAATTAGCTAATGGCTACAAACACAAGCCGGTATATCTGTAAAAGTTACTAAATAAACAATTTAGCGGCAAAAAAAATAATATATAATCCGCCGGTACGAGAATAAAAATGATTAAGATGTTGTAAAACCTACTATATATACGATTTATATATGATACAGATGCGATCGGGAATTAAAAATAGTTCAAAGGTAATAAACTGCTAACAGCTACGAAACGGCGTGCGTCCTGTGTGCAACCGCGGAGAATGAGTCTGGGTTGCCAGATCCTCGCAATCCTTTTCGTCGTGCTGGCGTTCTCTCGGCATTCTCTCAGCGTTCTCAATCAAAACACTAAACTCCTAATCATTATCATAGTCATCACATATGCTTGTTTACACACACAGGACATTGTGGGAAATGCAATATACACACATAGACATGCGTCATTTTTTACACATGGGTAAATTTCTGTATTCTCCCATTTGCTTTCTTCTGTGTTTTTAGATTTGCTTTTGTTACTTGTTTAGTTACTTGTTTTGTTTGCACAAGTCTTCAGAACCGCCACATTTCATTTGAATACACCTTGGTATCTGTAGTTGTGAAGTTGTTGTAGTTGTATGTGAAAAACATCTTGAATCTTGAGCAATCATGTCTCCATTGCTCACCCCAATCTTAATGTTACAAGAGCTGGGTTTATCAATCTTTCAGCATATGTTAAAGCATGTTTTTCCATATTGAGCTTCCAATGGAAGTAGCCATTATTTTAATGTCTCTGTTTTATTGTGCTACATTCTAAATAATCATCATTAGCCGACATTAACACAACTACCACTAACCACAGACAACTCTACTTCTACAACATTTGGGTTAGAGAAATACAACAGCTCTCATTTGTGTAAGAGTGGTTCTGTAATTCCAATGGAATTAAGGAGGACTTAACAATCATACACTCAGTCTCACATGGAAATGTCCTACAGTCGATCTCAAATCCTAAATAAAATTAGCCAGCCTGCACATATGTGTTTATCTGATCAGAAATGGCCATGCTGAATCAGGATCATACAACCCCAAATCAGTTTTTGGTACGGTATGGAAAATGCAAATAAAAATAGACGCAGTTTTCTGTACAGTTATGGTGATTTTTATTTCATTGCAGCCAGTATGAACCCAAAATATTCCAAATTTTTTTCTTCCCAACTTCATTTCAATTGTTAATAAATGTCGGTCCTGCATTTCAGTCCGACAACACATTCCAGTAAAAGGGGGACAGTGCAATATAGGGCAAGTATTGAGGTAAAAGCCCTGCTATTGGGACTGAGGAGAGGCTTGGCGTGCTTTTGGGACTATCAGCCCTTGACAAAAATTGTGTATTTATATGCATACACATATACAGTGGTGCTTGGTAGTTTGTGAACCCTTTAGAATTTTCTATATTTCTGTATAAATATGACCTAAAACATCATCAGATTTTCACACAAGTCCTAAAAGTAGATAAAGAGAACCCAGTTAAACAAATGAGACAAACATATTATACTTGGTCATTTATTTATTGAGGAAAATGATCCAATATTACATATTAGTGAGTGGCAAAAGTATGTGAACCTTTGCTTTCAGTATCTGCTGTGACCCCCTGTGCAGCTAAACGTTTCCTGTAGCTGTTGATCAGTCCTGCACACCGGCTTGGAAGAATTTTAGCCCATTCCTCTGTACAGAACAGCTTCAGCTCTGGGATGTTGGTGGGTTTCCTCACATTAGCTGCTCGCTTCAGGTCCTTCCACAACATTTCCATTTGATTAAGGTCAGGACTTTGACTTGGTCATTTCAAAACATGATCTTTATTCTTCTGTAACCATTCTTTTTAGAACGGCTTGTGTGCTTAGGGTCGTTTGTCTTGCTGCATGACCCAACCTTCTCTCTTGAGATTTCAGTTCATGGACAGATGTCCTGACACTTTCCTTTAGAATTCTCTGATATAATTCAGAATTTTTCATTGTTCCATCAATGATGGCAAGCCATCCCCTGGCCCCAAGATGCAGCCCAAAACAGGCCCCCAAACCATGATACTACCCACCACATGTTTCACAGATGGGAAATGGGAGGTTCTTTATGCTGGGAATGCAGTGGTTTTTTTTTCCTTTTCTCCAAACATAATGCTTTTCTTTTAAACCAAAAAGTTCTATTTTGGTGTCATCCGTCCACCAAAAATATTCTTCCAATAGCCTTCTCTGGCTTGACGTCCACAATGATCTTTAGCAAACTGCAGATGAGCAGCAATGTCTTTTTTGGAGAGCAGTGGCTTTCTCCTTGCAAACCCTGCCACGCACACCATTGTTGTTTAGTGTTCTTCTGATTATGGGCTCATGAAACATTAACATTAGCCAATGTGAGAGAGGCCTTCAGTTGCTTAGAAGAAGTTACCGTGGGGTCCCTTTGTGACTTTGTGACCAACTATTTACACACCTTGCTCTTGGAGTGATCTTTGTTTGGTCGACCACTCCTGGGGAGGGTAACAATGGTCTTGAATTTCCTCCATTTTGTACACAATCTGTCTGACTGTTAATGGGTGGAGTCCAAAGTCTTTAGAGATGGTTTTGTAACCCTTTCCAGCCTGATGAGCATCAACAACTCTTTCTCTGAGCTCCTTAGAAATCTCCTTTGTTCGTGCCATGATACACTTCCACAAACATGTTGTGAAGAGCAGACTTTGATAGATCCCCGTTCTTTAAATAAAACAGGGTGCCCACTCACACCTGATTGGCATCCCATTGATTGAAAACACCTGACTCTAATTTCACCTTCTAATTAACTGCTAATCCTAGTGGTTCACATACTTTTGCCTCTCACTAATATGTAATATTGGATCATTTTCCTCAATAAATAAATGACCAAGTATAATATTTTTGTCTCATTTGTTTAACTGGGTTCTCTTTGTCTACTTTTGGGACTTGTGTGAAAATCTGATGATGCTTTATATCATATTTACACAGAAATATAGAAAATTTTAAAGGGTTCACAAACTTTCAAGCACCACTGTATGTAGGTATCTCTTTTGTGAAGTGCCTCTCTTTAGCCCTAATACCAGGGCTTCCTGCTGCAGTGCTTGCTGGTTTTTGAACAGCAACCATCCAGGTTCTTACATCCATCAGGTGCTTACAGGCCACACAGTGGGGTCATTCTCCTCCATACTTGGCACATCCAGGAGGAACCAACACCTTCGAGTTCCTATATTGGTGGTACTGGTGGCCAGGGATGGAGTGAGATGTTAAGCACTTTGTCTCAGCCTGCGAGGTGTGTGCTAAGTCAGCTACCCCTCGCGATCGGCCAGCTGGTCTTGTCAAGCCTAATGGGAAGACCAGACGATGCGCTGCAGACCCGGACCTCACTCCTGAGTCCCGGAGAAGCTGCATTGCAGGCATAGGAGCAGCCCCTTGGGGGTGTGTGTCCGCTCTTACTACTAAACATTCATTGATCATATTTACTCAGCATTTGTGAGCTTCTACTAGTGAACGGGTTTTGCATTTATTTCCCATTCGCTGTTCAGTTCTTTTCTTTTGTGTTCTGCGGGCTGGGTTTGCTGCCATTGTGCATGGCCAGGCCTTTGATTTATGAATCGTATATGTATATGTATATGTATAAGCCTCTCCTCAGCCCCAATAGCAGGGCTTATTCCAATAACAGCTACCTGAGCTTTGGTCCTAAACCCCCCGGTTCACACGGTGAACCCTAACAACACAGTGATATGATTTCAAACAGGTAATGTCAACAGGTGATTGTAATGATGATTTGGTACAAATGCAGTATGCACAAAAGGCTGAGTCTTTGAATAGTAAAAATTGGCAGAGGATCTCCAGTTTATCAACAAATGTGTAAGAGAATTATTGAAATGTTTAAAACCAATGGAAGGGATCTATAAATTTCAGTCCTAACTTTTTCTGATTAGAAAAATGCATGGACGTCCCTGGAAAAGATGTTGTCTTGAAGGCAGCTTATGTTGCTCTAAACTCTCAGTGTATTTTTCTGCATTAATGCTGCATCACAGATGAGTGTAAATGAGTTTGCATGGTCCTTTGGTCTGGAGCACACGACATGCGTTTCTTCCAAAAAAGATATGAAATGCTGATTGGTCTGACCACAATACAGATTTCCACTGTGTGATGATTCATCCCACATGCCTCCAAGCCCAAAGAAGTGGACATCAAGCCTGGACATGGTTAACATAAGGCTTATTTTTGCACAGTAACATTTTAAGTGGCATTCGTGAATGCAACTCTGTATTGTAGTTCTTGGTAAAGGTTTGATAAAGTGATCCTGTGTGTAAGCCCGTGTGGTTCTATCAGCTATTGATGAATGACTGTTCTTTATGCAGTGCCTTCAGAGGGATCAGGGATCACGTTTATTCAGTTTAGGATTGTGCCCGTGGCCTTTACGGACTGAAATTCCTCTAGATTCCTTGAAACATGTAATGATATTATGCACTACAGAGGGAGAAATATGAATATCCCTTCCAACCTTTCTCTGAGGAACATTGTTTTTAAACATTTCAATAATTTTCTAACACATCGGTTGACAAACTGGAGATGGTTGCTCTTCAAAGACTCATCCTTTCAAGGATATTTGGAAAGGAAAAAATCTTTTTTGTAAATCTTGTGCTCTCTGGTAGCTGAAGCTTTATTGGAGCTGTAAATAGCTGTGGTTATTCTATTGCATAATGCTGTGATGTAATAGAAGACGATGATCTTCTTCTTCTTCTGTCCCTGTTGATTTAGGGATCACAAAGCCAACAAACACATCATCAGCTGGCATGAACACAACTACCACAACTCCACTGACCAGTACTAGCAGCCCTAATGCTACAGGTGGGTTAAGACGACGATTTTACTGTGATATAACAGGTGTTTCTTAACAATTCAGCGACATGTATAATACATACAGCATACCATACAACCACACAGCAGCTGGGTCTCCCAAATAGAGGCTTCTTCTGATAAGTCATGTTTCCCCCATTGCCTTTCTAATTTGAGTAATACTTGTTTTTATGTTCCTGTATTGTTGTGATGTATGTGAAATTATGTATAAAGGGATTCTTTTTTTTTTTTTTCAAAATATATAGGTGATATACAGTAGTATCTATTACTTGACACTTGTCCATAATGAATAATTCACTTATTCTGCTACAGCTCCCAGTCCAGTGAAATGTGACTTTTCAAAAAGCTGTGGTAATTACAGTAAGTATAGATCTTGATAATAGAAAACGCAAAACTACATTTCAAATCACAGTAAAAACAACATCTCCGGTTGTATTTAATCAGCTGCTGCTTGGTACAACTGGATGGTAATCAGGGTTGAAGTAACAGGAAACCTGTCCAACAGTAATGAGTCAGTCATTACCAGTCTGGTAAGTATAGAAATGACATTCTTGTTTGATGTGTGTGTATTTTGGTGTATGGGTGTGTACCTGTGTCCTGGGATGGACTGGTGCCCTGTCTGGGTTGGTTTCCACCTTGCACCCTGTGCTACCGGTTAGGCCTTGGCTCCGCCCTACCCTGAATTATGTGAATGAATGAATGAATCATGCAAATGTTTGGGTACCCCTGAGTTTTGCTATATTTAAAATCCTGTGGAAAAAATATTACAAAAATAAGAAAAACTCTCAGAAGGTGTACAAAAACATAGAATTTGGATGGATTTATGTAAACATTGAACTCATTACCTAAAAGGGTGACATGGTGGGTATCACTGCCACCTCATGACGAGAAGATCCTGGGTTCAATCCCAGGTTGAGCGATCTGGGTCCTTTCTATGTAGAGTCCGCATGTCGCCTGCATGGGTTTATAGATGTGTAACATTTTGGAATGCAGCTCATACAACCAACACATTTGAATGTTAACATACTAATCAGTAGAACATATTTTCCTCTTTCAGTTTCATTGTCTTATGTTGTTTTAGCATTACATAAAGTTAGATGTTTTAACAGTGCAGGCGCTTTTATGCTTTAAATGTAATCTGCACATCATGCTGTGTTCTAAGGAGATCTCAAACATGTTTTTCAGATAAGGAATCAGCTCAAAAACAACCTGGATAACTGCCTTTTGACTTCTACGTTAGTTCAGCTCAGCAATGGCTCATACAACAACACAGCAAGTCGTTCATTCAACATGACATCAGAAAAAGCCAGGTAGTGTCGAGGGTAGCATTCATATTTGACAACTGTAGTGATGTAATATGTTGTTATAATTTGCATAAACACTATTGTTCGTACATGCTATTTCATTTAATGAACTGCATTTAATACATTGCCATGACATTGCTGAGATAGGGTGCTTACAATTTTCCTTGACTATTCAGGCAACATAAAACTAAAATGACCCAACTGTAAATAAAAAATGAAAAGCATGAAGTAATATCCTGTGTGATGAGTTCCCTTCTTTGTGTACTTTTTAGTGCGACAGCCGGAAATGAAAACACTTCTTCGTTGTTTTACGTAAGCTCTATATTCACTTTTATAGAATAGTCATACAATAAAGTTTATTACAGTTCTTTTCTAATATTCGTTTTATTGTATTACCAAATTGTAATTCTGTTTGTATTTATTTCATTTTCAGGATTTGGAGGTCATGTGCAATAATAAAAATTTTACACGGTCAGTTAACATTGTTCTCATTTACCATTTTATGCTTTTAATTTGTTACTTTATTACATTCTGTTGTTACTTTGCATTACAAAAAAAAAACACTAAAAAAATGGTAAGCCAAACTCGAAGTCTCAGGTTTGCAACAGACACACACATCATCTCAACTGTAAAGCATGGCAAAGGAAGCATCATAGCTGATTGTCGCAAATACAAGTAATTCAGCACAATGCATTAAAAAGATCATGTTTTGATATTCAAGTCAGTATCTAGACACAACTGATGCTGTGACTTGAACTAAAGAAGGACGCTCATGCAAGAAATGTAAGAACGGTCCAGAATTCTTATTGTGAAAATCTTTTCAGTAGCTACAGAAACCTCATTGCTTTGAAAGGAGGTCCTATACATGGCTTCACACCATAAACTGTGAATGATGAATCAATATGTTCAATAATGCTAAAAATTGTTTGGTTGGTTTAGGATAATTTATTTTTTGTCTATTGCTTTGATAGGTGGATGGATGGATGGATGGATGGATAGATCAATTGATTGATCACTTTATTATATCACTATACAATAATGTCACAGTGCAGTGAAGAGGTGTTGTACAGTGTGATCGCTGTTGGTACATATGATCTTCTGTACTGTTCCTTGCTACAGCAGAGCTGAACGTGCTCTGATGTCTCACCAGTTGGTTATGGAGGGAGTGTGATGACTAATGAGTTTGTCTAATATAGCAATGAGTTTGTGACCTTCTTCCCACCACCAGCTCAAAACCATCGAGTGAGCAGCCCAAACCTGTCAGCCTTCTTGATTGGTTTGAGCGATATGGTCAGATAACGTTGGCATGTGTTAGGAGGCACGCTGACCCTGGCTTGTGACGCTGGAGGTCAGCGACACTTGTTATTGGGGTTATATAAGTACTCTCTGTAGTCCATAGCAATCTCTACCAGCCCTCACACGGCTATTTTGTACTCTACAGATAGCTGTTATTTGTACAGGGACAGAGGTAGGCTGGTGATTTGAAGATCGCCAGCCGTGGGCAGTGGAGAGGCTGTCCGGTAACGTTAAGGCGTAGATTTCAGTGTAGGGCAAACACTTTGCTTTTTTTGGGCTTGCTCGCTGCTGCGTGCCTTCTCTCTGTCGCGCCGTCACTCCCCTTCCTCCTCCGTGATCAGGGGGTAAAGCTGAGCTGGTTCTTAGCCTCGTCCTTTTCCTCCAAGCGTCCGTGCCATGCTCCTGCTAGCGTTTTAGGAATTTAGGAATAACCAACGAGGCCGTCTAGTGTTCAATCCTCAGTCTGAGGTTGTTTTCTTTATTGGTTTATTTCACTTTCTTTTTATTTTTTTAGTTTCTTTTATTTATTTATATTTTGGTTAATCATTTCCATCAGGAGCTAACTGCATTTGGGTCCTAAAACCTGTTTGTATTTTGTTTTCGTGGTTCACCATCGTTTTGTTATGACAACCCGTAACAGTATTCAAGGAAGAAATCAAGGGATTTACAAATATTTTCTTGCAACTGCATGAAGCTGATATATTCTAATGAATGGCTTGACATCTCTGCTGTAGGGCGACTACATGCAATGTGGTGTGGACGTTAACAGACTTGAACAGTTCCTGCTGCTTTAAACAAGCCATAAGCAATGCGTCAAATAGCTCCATCACGTTCAGTGTGGTTGGAGACCGTGTTGAGCAAGTGGGTAAGTACCAGCATTACAAAGAGAAATGGAAGTGACTAACAATATTATTTTGCAAGAAGTATTTTTTTACATCTCATTCTGTGCTAACATTTAGTAGAACTCAACAGCAGATATGCCGTACAATGTAGGAGAGTTATTGAACATACAAGGGATGTCATGTAACAGCTTCATTTTTAACCCAACAGCAAAAGGCTTCTGTCAAAGCAAAAATACAGGATCTTTTGAAAAGTGCAGTGGGTCTCTCAGGGTTGAGGATCTCTGCAATGCAACTGTCGCACCGAATGTCTCATGGTAAGGCTTAGTTTGGAAATGTGACAGAATTATTATCAGTGTTGAAAGACTTTTGAAACTATAGTGATGTTACATGCAATAGGTAAACATCATTAAATGTTATTGCAATTTGTTTCCAGCAGTGGGAACAGTGAGACAGTGTTTGCTTCTCTTGATATTCAGGACCAGATGAACTGCACCTCTAGTACTTGTATGTGAAGTATATTTCTTTTTGTCCATTGTAACATATATGACTGGTTAATACAAAAATGTTGGTGCTTGCATTTGCTATGTTTACAAGTTTAATGGCCAATAATAATGTGTTAAGTATCGGTAAAATATAGATATATATGTCTTTTGTCATATATATTTTTGTAACACTGTTATTCTTTGCTATTGTAGTGTGTCATTTTTAAAACATGTTTTGATGCCATTTTTAATGTTCCCTCAGCAAAGCCACAGAGTTACTGTTACTGTTCCCCTTGTAGCAGCAATGGTAAGAATTTCATCGTACGATATCACAGTACTTTAAAGTCACCATCACAGTTTACATTTGTTTCCTTCTTTGTGTTTTTGTAGCTGCCTATTACAGTTTTAACATTGCAATCAAAAACTCAAGTTTTAACATGGCAGAAGTCAGCTCTATGGTGAGGCTATTGTGTATTTCTTGAACATAAGTTTATAATGTTTGGTTCATAATTATAAAAACTGCAGTTGTTTATGTAGTACACAGCTGATCTTTTTGCTTACTTCACAGATTCCTGACATATTAAGAAATGCAGCAATGCTGTGTCGAAATGACTCTAGGTATGTCTATATTACTACTATTACATATGTGCATATATACAGTACTCCTACTCATTAATGCAAATATCTAATCAGCCAATCACATGGCAGCAACTCAATGCATTTAGGTACGTAGACATGGTCAAGACAACCTTCTGAAGTTTAAACCGAGCATAAGAATGTGGAAGAAAGGTGATTTAAGTGATTTTGAATGTGGCATGGTTGTTGGTTCTAGACAGGCAGGTCTTAGTATGTCAGAAACTGCTGATCTACATGGAGGTTTCATTCACAGCCATGTCTAGGGTTTGCAGATAATGGTCCTCAATAAATAAATGACCAGTATAATATTTTTGTCTCAATTGTTTAACTGGGTTCTCTTTGTCTGCATTTAGGACTTGTGTGAAAATCTGATGATGTTTTAGATCATATTTATGCAGAAATATAGAAAATTCTAAAGGGTTCACAAACTTTCAGGCACCACTGTAATAATATTTAAAATATAACCAGGCTTTAATAAAAGATACACTGATGTTCATATCTCTCCATTTAGCCCTTCGTGCCAGAATTTGAAGAACATTACTCAAATCTATGAAGTAAGTTCATTTCCATTTACATTTAGTCATTTGGCAGATACTCTTATCGACAGCAAAATTAAGTGTCTATAAATATTCATTACCAGTTAGCATAGCGTGTGCTGTGTTTTACAAACTGCACTAGCACAAACTGAATACAAAATTATTATATTAGTATAAACTGTATACTACATGCACAAAACATGGCTTTGCTCCTTCTTTTATTGATCTTCTGTACACATACATAAACATACCTAAAATCTGAGGTGATTTCAGAGCAGTTATCTTTTGGACAGAACTAAATGTATGCTGTGTTGTGTGTTGTGTTTTTGATGGTCCTAACATGTGTTTTTGTCATACAGAATTTAACAATACAGTGTGGATCACCTTCAGTGTAAGTTTAGCTTCAGAATGAAATAAAAATTTAAATGTATTCCACACAGAAATGATAAGAAAGGCATTGATGTTTTTATAAGCTCTAACAATAATTCACTAAGAACATAAGGTCAGTCAGGGTTTACTGTTGTGATATTAAAAGTTTTTGTGTAAACAGCATTTAAATGAATACACCTGCCACTTGTTTGCACTGCTTGATATGTTTTAAACGATCTTGCTCTCTGTTCGACAGTTTTCAAAATTGCACTGTGATTATGAAACTGAGTCAGTCTGTAGCTGCATGTTTACTCGGTTCAGCTTTACTGAGTGCATTCCAAAATCAGAGCCACATTCAGACTCCAGGCATTGTCTCCAGAGTAGGTATGTATAACCATCTTGCAGCTTTAACCGTACTATTCATTATATGCATTCTTTACTTCAGTGGTTCTCAAACGTTTTCTGCAGTGCTCCCCTTTTGTAGAGAAGAATATTTTCGAGCCTCCCACTCCGACACACATACATGTCTTTAGCTTCCGAACTCCCCTGGAATTTATTTGTAACATTGAAAAACCGCAACTTCTGATTGGACAAAATAAAATAAAGTGACAAATCACCGTTACACTGGAATTATTATTAGTGACATGCATTCAGGGTACCGGCAGATCCATAATAAATCTTAAAACATCTTATATTTAGTTTTTCATATTCAAGGTCTAAAAATGTGAACTTTATGCAGAACATGCAAACTTGGGACAATGGGTTTGTAAAGCACTGGATCTCACATGAAAAGCCACAGGCACTATGTATAGCACTTGTAAAAGTACAGTGGGGCTTGGTTACAAAAACCATCTCTAAAGAGTTTTGGACTCCACCAATCCACAGTCAACAGATTGTGTACAAATGGATGTTGGGAAACTCAAGACCATTGTTTACCCTCCCCAGGAGTGATCGACCAACAAAGATCACTCCAAGAGCAAGGGTGTGTATAGTTGGCGAGGTCACAAAGGACCCCAGGGTAACGTGTAATGTTCATGAGTCCACCATCAGAAGAACACTGAACAAACCAATGGGTGCATGGCAGGTTGCAAGGAGAAAGGGGGCCACTGCTCTCCAAAAAGAAACATTGCTGCTCGTCTGCAGTAAAGATCATGTGGACAAGTCAGAAGGCTATTGGGAAGCAAGTTTTGTGGAAGGATGAAGACCAAAAATAGCACTTTAGTGAAGCGTTATGTTTGGAGAAAAGAAAAACACTGCATTCCAGCATAAGAACCTTATCCCATCTGTGAAACATGTGGGGGTGGTTGGTACGGTAGTATCATGGTTTGGGCCTGTTTTGCTGCATCTGGGCCAGAGGACGGCTTGCCATCATTGATGGAACAGTGAATTTTCTGAATGATATCAGAGAATTCTAAAGGAAAATGTCAGGACATCTGTCCATGAACTGAATCTCGAGAGAAGGTGGGTCATGCAGCAAGACAATGACCCTAAGCACACAAGCCGTTCTACCAAAGAATGTTTACAGAAGAATACAATAAAGTTCATGTTTTCCGGAATGGCCAAGTCAAAAAGTCCTGACCTTAATCCAATGGAAATGTTGTGGAAGGACCTGAAGCGAGCAGCTAATGTGAGGAAAAGGACAACCCACCAACATCCCCCAGAGCTGAAGCTGTTCTGTACGGAGGAAATGGGCTAAAATTTCTCCAAGCCGGTGTGCAGGGACTGACAGCTACAGCTACAGGAAACGTTTAGCATGCAGGTATTATTGCTGCACAGGGGGGTTTATACCAGATACTGAAAGCAAAGGTTTCACATACTTTTGCCACTCACTAATCTGTAATATTGGATCATTTTCCTCAATAAATAAATGACCAAGTATAATATTTTTGTCTCATTTGTTTAACTGGGTTCTCTTTATCTACTTTTAGGACTCTGATGAAAATTAGATGATATTTTAGGTCATATTTATGCAGAACTATAGAAAATTCTAAAGGGTTCACAAACTTTCAAGCACCACTGTACTATGCTTATTGAGTCATGCTACTGCCAGTTTGGTGGTTCCTAACAGAAAGGATTTGTCTACTGAGAATTATGTTTATTTTGGCAAAGCCTTCGGGTCCCGCTACCAGTCATCAGACAGCAGTCAGAACTTTTTCTCCGGAGCTACGCTGACGACAGAAGTGCTTCGGGTTCGGTACAATAAGTCGGCACCACTCGTATAGTTCAAATGACGACATCCACACAGCCTTTAGGGAAATGTTTCCCGATTCTGAAAGTACAAAATCATTCACCAGTGGAAGGGACAAGCTTATGTTGTGCGGTTAGGACTCGCTCCTTACATGAAAAAGAAGCTCATTTCAGCAGTGAATGACGATTCGTTAGTTATTAAGTCGGACGAGAGATTGAACAGGACCACTAAGAATAAACAAGTAGAACAATCCTGTTTCTTTGGATCACAATTCAAGGGTCATTTGACAGCAGATGACTTATTGGAACATTTCAAGGTAAGCCATGTGAGCTATGCAGTAACAACTCAAATTTTTACTTTTAACTCAAATTTCAAATTTAGGCAAACTCTTAGGGCAGCACGGTGGCACAGCTCCAGAGTCCCCGGTTCGATCCTGATCTCGGACTCTGGAGTTTGCACCTGTGTCTGTGTGGGGTTTACTCCGGGTACTCTGGTTTCCTCTCACATTCCGAAGACACGTGCTAGGTTAATTGGTGTTTATAAAGTGCTCTTGAACTTAAACAATGTGCAGATACCCTGTGTGCATTATGTATTGTAGTTTTTTACTGCTTCAACGTATTTTTTCCAAATTGCCTCACAGCTCAAAATGGCTTTAAAACTTAACCAGCTCCCTGACAGAAAAGGGCTTTATTCATTTGCATTGCATTGGCCCCCAGCAATGGCTACATGCCCCCCATTTTAGAAAGCACTGCTTGATCTAAATGTTGTATTTGTGACTGTGTTGTACTATATATGATATGCCTTGATATTTAAAACTCAAATATGATATGTTTTAATTATATACTGATGAATATGCATGTATGGTACTGCATTATGACGCACTCATAATATGTCTTTCAGCCATATGTAGCTGGGAAAACAGCACAAGTGTTCTTCTGCCATCAAACTTCACGATCGTGGGACTGACAGGAGGATCGTCTAACTTTTGCATGCCTGAGGATATAAACAATAAAACACAAAACTGGTGAGTTCTGTACATATTTGCAGTAGTCTACATATTTTAAGACTAGCCTTCATATAACAATACTCCAAAAAAACGCTCAGCATATTAAGGATCACGCAGTTCCGCGGTCCAGTGATGGAAGGCGGCGATAGCATGGTAAACTTGCTGGGATTGGGGCGGAAATCCCCAGCATGCATGCTATCCCTGAGCGGCGTCTCTTGTCACACCCTTGCATGACTTTGTATGTCTTATGCGCTAAACTGTGCCCCGTTGGCTTCGGTTAGGGAAAGAAGGTATACTTTTTCTTTGCAGAGAAAAAGTAAAGTATGGTCGTGAGGCCAGAGGTAAGACAGCCTTGTAGCGTAATATTGTTAGGGTCAGATCCCGGTGTGACTGGATTGTCTTTGACATGCTTTGATCCTTCGACCTGCCTAACAGCGTTAGCTTGGCCGCTGTAGCGACGCAAACCTCCGCTTACACCCTCTCTATAGCCATAGATCATACTCAGTATTCGTGAGTTTCTACTTAGCGATCAGGTATTGTATTGTCCCCTATTTTTCTGTTCTTGCAGGTGCTGTGCCATGACCAGCGTTGTTTTTTTCTTTCTCGGAATGTTCGCTCTTGCGGAATGATGTCAGCTCAGTTGCCGCTGTGACACGAGCCTCCGCCTAGTTTATTCTACATTATTATTGATATTATTGCCAAGCACTTGAAAGCTTATTCTAGTGATTGAGTGTAGCGCGGATTCTTTATCACTGCGTCCTTGCAGTGTTTCCACGGACTGGGCTTGGCACCACTGTGCATGCCCAGGAGTTATTCACTTGAGAAACGCTCCCGGAGTCGTCACTGACTCCCAAGTCGACTCCCGCGCTCGTAATGCTTTCGTTTTCTTTTCGTGCACTCCTTATCGCCGTTTGCTGTTGCTAGTGGCTGCTCAGTTTCCCTGTCTTCATTTCTCTCATCTTTGCTTTATTACATCGCCTTGTTTTTGAGTCTTCTCTGTGCCGCGACCTTGTTTGCTTGTGTTTAACCCACGTTCCCTCAGTGGCCGTGTAGCATAGTGGTAGCGCGTTCAGCTCCCACCCCAGCGATCCGTGTTCGATCCCCGCTGCCTGAGTTTCAGGGTCAGCGTTTCTTTTCCCCCTTTTTTGTGTTTATGTCCCGTCCACACACACGTCTTGCCCATTGACTGGCTAAGCTCAGGATTAGCCTACTGCACTTGGGTCCTCCCCTAACATCACACGGTTCACCTTCGCGAACTGTAACACAGCAAAGTTATTTGTTGTTATGTTTTTTGGGAATTGAAATATAATTATTACTGAATTTTATAGGTATGTGTGTATGTGAATTGTAAATATATATATAATTTATTTTTAC
>JAJAGP010004948.1:0-40449 GCA_025084515.1 Ancistrus triradiatus | reverse complement strand
GTATGTATGTCAAAGGTACAGCTGATGACACGAATGGAACGCTTCCATCTACACAACAGCCTTATTGCCTTTGTGCCAAAAAGCCTGAGCTGTTACTGTTACTGTTTAATTATGGAAATTCACAATAATGACAGAAAATACAGTAATGTACTGGTACAACCCTGTCTAGAGAAAAGCTGTAACACTTAAGAGAATGGTACGAGGGAGCCAAAAGTGCACTGACAGACACTGTTAAGAAAAAGATCAGCCAGATGAAAAAGACTCAACGAGTGAATGTGAACCAGTTTATATACTTATAAGTGAGAGAGAATATACAGGTAGTTGGGGACAAACAAACAGCTTGTAACAAATAAGTAGCGGAAATTAATCCACACTAACACAAGTAACTTGCACAAGAGTCTCTAAACGAGTTAGATCTCTAGTCCATACGGGAGCTAACAAGCAAGCCAGCACATGACCCGGTAATGTAATGAGCTTTCGATTGAATGACGGACTTCTGCTCCACGTCAATCCTCGGTTCTGGCATAATTTCTAAAAAAGTCTGTCGGTTACAGATGAGTTGCGTAAGATTTCCTATCACCATGGTTAAGTCTAGGCAGGGTAGCTCTCATGATACACTGGCACCAGTAAGCCCATCTCTCTCTGTAATGGCGGCACCGTTCAAGGTGCGCCTTGGGATATCTTTAGGCGCATTCGCATTGGAGGAAATGTTGGAGAAAGCGCCCCCTTTCTCGCATGTTTACACCACAGGAACTGGGAACGATTGCAATTCTTAGAATGCCATTTATAGTGACTTTTTTTGCTTCTACTTCAAGGTAGGCATTTCTGTCAGGGCGTAGGAATCCTGACTGACATGAATATGCGGTGATTGGTCCAGACTTAATGGTGCAACTGTATAACGATCGGTCCAAGTGCAAGTGCATCGTTGAGGGCAATTGCCTTTTTTAAGTATACCTGTACACCAGTAACCATATAAACAACAGATCTTTGTGCCGAAATGAAAATGACAAATGGACCGACAGTGAAGTCCAGGCATTACTGAGCCTACAAGCGACAGAGGCCCTGGAACGAATGTAGTTCTTGGTGGGAGCTCCTTGGGGGATAGTTCCTCCCAAATTAGTCCCTAAAACAGTTTGGTGCAAGTGTTTCTTTGTTCTTCTTGGCGTGGGTCTGCGGTTGTCACTTGATCAGATCATGGTTGCTCCCACATTGCACTGAACATTTGAGGACACTGAAGGAATTCTTCTCTGGCAGGATATTTGCTGTTATTAAAGAAAGAGGGTGTAATAAAATATGCAGGAAGAAATTGCTGTTTTATTGTCCAGGGTGCTTGTATTGTTGATATTTTATGACCGTCAGTGCAGACGGTACCCTGGCGAAGATGGTGGTGTTGTAATATCTAGTCAACTAAGCTCCTCTACTTCCTTTTAAGGACGGTGTGCCATAAACTCAGCACTGTGTCATTTTTATAATGATATTTTATTAGATTTCGTACAGGCATTTTAGCGGTAGAATTAACTGGCTGGCAAGCGAAACTTACAATAAGTCTTTTGTGTGTCGTCATGCTATTGTGGGTGTTCATTTACAGTAAATTATGCTTGTGAGTGCAAAAACATAAAGGCCTCTGTCTTTCTCGGGCTTGTAAAGAAATGAAGCAGGAGATTCAGCTTTAACGGCTATTCCCTAGCTGGAAATGGGATCACCCAGGAACGACTGGCCATATCTGAGGAAGCGAGGCAGACAGGGAGGATCATCATGGCCAGCCCTGTGATGCATGGGTGTCCCCTCTGTGGTGCACTGTCACCTGTGCCCTGTGAATTATTGAATAGATTCCACAGCGGCCCACAACCCTGGCTGGGGGTTAAAATGGGGGAAACCAAGTTTTAAGTGCTGACATAATGTTTCATCATATTTTCATTTATATTTTAAAATACTCTCACACAGTTCTCTCACACACTCACTTTTGCTGGTGCTCTTCTTGTGTCTTCCCCACACACAGCTCTGTCTTGAGTGAAACTTTGGGAAATTATGATTGCCCTTAATTATGCTGCATAATCAGGGATCTCCAGTCATGTATGCCATCTGCCTCTCAGCAGGCTAGCTCTGCCAGCGCTGGCATTATTGATGCCCTGTCACACTCAGGTACATCTTAATAACCCGTACTCTAGCTTGAAGCCCCACCCGACTCTTCAGAGTGCCTGCCACTGGCCCAGCTAACACATCACAGCTTGCTGTGTGACTGCTAATAGCAGGGTAGTGCAGTGATGACCCTTCATGAGTGATACAATTCCGATGGCATAAGCAGACAGGAAAACTTTACTAAACTAAACTGAAGTCCTGATTTTTTTTTTGTTTGCCAAAAGTCTTTTCAGACACTAATACAAATATACATCCTTATTCACGAATGTACAATTTCTGTAGGGTTTGCAGCTTATGCGTTGAAACCTGCTGGATGATGATTAAATGCATAAGCTAGAATAGCATGACTTTGAAACGTGAGCCCTTATTTAAAGAAAAGAAGATGGGGAAAATGTATTATGTTCTTATTTACAGCCATTCAATGGCACTGCCATCTCACTGCTCCAGAGATCCTCGGGTCTGTCTCTACGTCGGACTCTGCCTGTGTGGAGGTTGCATGTTCTCCTTGTGTCTGCGTGGGTTTACTCCGGATTCCTCCCACATTTCAAAGGCATGCGTTAGGTTAATTGGTCGCTCTTAATATAGTAATAGAAAGAGAAACAGAAATATAGTATGCGATAAGTAACACTAACACAAATTTCTGAGGAATTAGCACATGCAATATGTACCTTATTATTTATAAACAGTAGTAGGATGTACATTTTATGTTGCAGACCAGTGGTTTTAAACTGAGACAAAGCTGGGTGGTCGTTCCTGTTCTGGCTCCACCTATGCTATGCTTCCATCATCATTTCCAGTCATACCATTACTCAGACTTCATCAGAGGGCAGTAACTCCCCCTCCCCTCCTCCAGTTGACTCATTTGATCATGCAATGCGTACAAAACTTTCCCGTTGAGGATATAAGAACCAACAATGACTCTGTTTACTTGGTTAAATAATGCCGGTACACATATTCTCTATGTTATTATTATTAAATATGATATATATTTTATAGTTTTATATATTCTCTTTTTTCATTGTACTACTCATGTTATAGTCTATGTATTATTTAATTTTATGTATTATATTTTCTCTAAATATGTTCAGTCATTTTTTTATATTTAGCTTTTGTGTATTTAAACTATCACTGTAAACGTGTCAATTAGGTAATTTAGTTTAATTCTTACATATATCATCTAGGCTGCACAAGGAGGCTCGGTCCCTTTTGAGTCTTGGTACTCCAAAGGTTTCTTTCTTATAACATTTAGGGTTTTCATCTCGCTACTGTCACCCCAGGGTTGCTCAGTTAGGGCTAGATATTTATAAAGGTGGTTTGAGTCAATGCCTTGTTGTAAAAAGCACCGTATACAGTGGTGCTTGAAAGTTTGTGAACTCTTTAGAATTTTCTATATTTCTGCATAATTATGACCTAAAACATCATCAGATTTTCACACAAGTCCTAAAAGTAGATAAAGAGAACCCAGTTAAACAAATGAGATAAAAATATTATACATGGTCATTTATTTATTGAGGAAAATGATCCAATATGTGAACCTTTGCTTTCAGTATCTGGTGTGACCCCCCTGTGCAGCAATAACTGCGACTAAACGTTTCCTGTAACTGTTGGTCAGTCCTGCACACCGGCTTGGAGGAATTTTAGCCCATTCCTCCGTACAGAACAGCTTCAGCTCTGGGATGTTGGTGGGTTTCCTCACATTAGCTGCTCACTTCAGGTCCTTCCACAACATTTCGATTGGATTAAGGTCAGGACTTTGACTTGGCCATTTCAAAACATTAACTTTGTTCTTCTTTAAAACAATTCTTTGGGTAGAACGACTTGTGTGCTTAGGGTCGTTGTCTTTGCTGCATGACCCCCTTCCTTCTCTTGAGATTCAGTTCATGGACAGTATTTCCTGACATTTTCTTTTAGATGTCTCTGATATAATTCAGAATTCATTGGGTCCATCAATGATGGCAAGCCGTCCTGGCCCAGATGCAGCAAAAACAGCCCACACCATGATACTAATACCACCATGTTTCACAGATGGGATAAGTTCTTATGCTGGAATGCAGTGTTTTCCTTTCTCCAAACATAACACTTTTCATTTCAACCAAAAAGTTGTATTTTGGGTCTCATCCGTCCACAAACATTCTTCCAATAGCCTTCTGGCTTGTCCACGTGATCTTTATCAAACTGCAGATGAGCAGCTATGTTCCTTTTTGGAGAGCCGTGACTTTTGTCCTTGCAACATTGCCATGCACACTATTGTTATTCGGTGTTATTCTGATGGTGGACTCGTGAAACAACATTAGTCAATGTGGAGAGAGGCCTTCAGTTGCTTAGAAGTTCTGGACCCTGGAGTCCTTTGTGACCTCACCAACTATTACACGCCTTGTTCTTGGAGTGATCTTGTTGGTCGACCACTCCTGGTGAGGGTAACAATGTTCTTTTTCCTCCATTTGTACACAATCTGTCTGACTGTGGATTGGTGGAGTCCAAACTCTTTAGAGATGGTTTTGTAACCTTTTCCAGCCTGATGAGCATCAACAGAAATCTCCTTTGTTCGTGTCATGATACACTTCCACAAACAACAGTGAAGAGCAGACTTTGATAGATCCCTGTTCCTAAATAAAAACAGGGTGCCCACTCACACCTGATTGTTATCCCCATTGATTGAAAACACCTGACTCTAATTTTCACCTTAAATTAACTGCTAATCCTAGAGGTTCACATACTTTTTGCCACTCACTAATATGTTAATATTGGATCATTTTCCTCAATAAATGAATGACTAAGTATAATATTTTTGTCTCATTTGTTTAACTGGGTTCTCTTTATCTACTTTTAGCACTTGTGTGAAAATCTGATGATGTTTAATGTATGCAAAATATAGAAAATTCTAAAATTTGACTAAATTTGACTTTGACTTTTGACATTGTTACACTACATACCATGTGATGGTAGAAAAATGTGTAGATCATTTGTGCTTTGCTATTAACTGACCTAAAACAGTGCTGCCTACCTCAGTAGAGTGGGCTGAGTGTTAACTCTGTTTAGACGAAGGTCTGGTGATTAAAATGGGGGCAGCTTCTGTTTTGTGGGTATGGCTTGGTTTTCCAACATCCAATACTGAGCAGAAAACATCTCCAAGTTTGCCAATTAACTTTTTAATCAGGTTAAACATGAAGCATGCTAAGCAGTATCATAAAAGCCAGAACATGCCGCACCCAGTGGAGAAACAGCCTCGGGTGTTAAGTAAATCCAGCGGTTTATTGCAAGATACACCTGTGCTTACCCATGTCAGAAAAGCACAGGAATGAATGCTTCACATTTCCACAGTTCAAAAAGTCTTGACTGAGTGTTGTCGACACTATTATTTTGTGTTTTCTTGTCCGTCCGTAGTATGTCATCATGGAGAGTTAGGCTGATATGCAAGACGGCTTCTGGTTGGTTTAAAGTGAGTGGGTGGATGGGAGGATGAGGAATGCAGCCTTGGTTTCAATCTTGAAGCCTCTGCTCTTGGGGCCTGTTACAGAATTATTGCACCTGTGTATCAAATGTCTATCTAATGAGTGGTGGAGGGTGTGCATCCTGTCCACTCTCCACCTTTATGCCCTGCAGGTATGGCTGTTGTGTGCACCTCAAGCCAAGCAGAGCTTCCAGAAGTCTCGGGGCTGACATGCCACATAGCTTTTCATGTTGACTTTTGTTGCGCGTGAGACGCTTCCCTGTCTGCTTCTGGCTCGTCTGCTCTGGCTGTGTCACTCCCCTGCTCGCCATGATGAATGTCCTATCTCCAGCTTGGTGTTTGACTCCAGGTGGATATTTCTTCATTCTGTATCATCCCTGGCTGCAGCAATACTTCTTTAACCGCACCGGCTAATGATGCAGCAGATGCCGACTTTTTTCTTTGCCTTTCGATCTAATTCACCCGCTGCTCTTGGGGCTGAGTGTTCCCAGCTCAATGCTAGCTGCCTCCCAACTGCCTATTTGTTCCAGCAGCAGTAGATGAAATAAGGTGGAACTGGCAGAGAGTGATGGAGATGCTGGCGAAGAAGCCTCACAGCAACACGTGCGCACACACACACACACACACAGACTGCAGTGCAGCCGAGGCCAAAGCGACTTTATGCTGAAGGCGCATACATATATCTATACACGTGCATTCTCAAAAGTGCACATCCAAACACTCGCGCAAAAACAACTCGGCAGACAGTAAGAGATAAAAGTCTGACGCCATCTTTTGATTTATTTGTTTTTCTGTTTGTTCCTCCTCCTCTTGGCGTCAGGTAATTTTACATAATGTTGATTCGCGGAGTCTGAAAGCCTCGCTCTGATGAATTTCTTTGTTTTCCACTCATTTGATGAATCGCACGGCAGAGGTGACTCTCTGTCTAAGTCTCACTCTCTCGCATCCCTTTTCTTTTCTCTCATCCGCACCGGAGAGCAAACACTTTCTCCTCGCACTCGTTAGCTGGTAGCCTAGTGGTTAAGGTACTTTACTTTGGACCAGAAGGTCCAGGGTTCAAATCCCACCTCTGCCAAGCTGCCACTGTTGGGTCCTTGAGCAAGGCCCTTAACCCACAATTGCTTGGATTGTAACACTGTACCAACTGTAAGTCGCTCTGGATAAGGGCGTCTGCTAAATGCTATAAATGTAAATGTTAGCTGCCTCTCGCCGTCTCTCTTTCTTTGCCTGTCTTACTCTTACAGCAGTTATCGTGCTACTTATTCCAAACTGCCAGCTCCTACCTGCCGCGCTGTCCTCTGCAATTCCAGCACGCCCCGTCAAGTTTGCCCTCCAACCTCTCTTTCCCCTTCATGTTAATTATCTGAGTGAGCAGGGAAATCAGAAAGTGATTAACGTCAGATTTGTGCTGTATTAAGGCAGGAATGTTCATGGAAAATGTTGCTGGGTGAAGTGAACTCTTCTGGAGCAGGGTTATGTGCATGGCTTGGATGGAGGGATAATTATTTCTTATAAGAATCGATTTTTTTCCTATTGAGTTAGTAGTCTGCGAAGCTTAAGTCATTTGTAATGGGTATTGTGCAGTGTTACAGTAGAGAAAACCTATTCGGTGATGGCAGGCTAATGCAATCATCTGCATTTTAAGCTGCTGTTTTTGGGCCTCTGAAATTACATCTCCCTCAGATGCCTCTTCCCGTTTTGATTTGATTAGAGAAGCAAACCGCCCTGCTGCATCTGCCCGCTAGCCGCAGACACACAACCGTCACACGGTCTTTGTGTTTTTTCCATTTCGATTTCGAGAGAACAAGAACAAGCGAGAGAGGACAATAGACGCAGAGGATCTGATTTTCTAAAGGTTAGTGTTTGTTTAAACATGCACACATTAACACCTGCAAAATGATCAGTTTTGGGGGGGTTCTTGGAAGAGCTATGCAGATGGGACATTTCCGTGTACAGCAACTTTAAAGTGGTATTGATTCAAATACTATAAGAGCCATTCCACCAAATGGGTGCCATTTCCTTCCCCTGGATATTACGTATACAGTGGTACCTCAGTTCTCGTTGTTAATTCGATTCAGTAGGCTTGTCGAGAACCGAAAAAGACGAGTACCGAGCAAATGTTTCCCTAAGGAATAATGTAACTCCCAGTAACCCCCAGAAAATAAGGCATATATGGGGATATGTTCCGACAAATCCATCATAAGTTAAATGTATCAGGAACCAATGAGTTTAATGAGTGTTTGGTAGAGCGGTCTATACTGTACAGTAGAGCCTTTGTAAGCCTGAGTAATGATAAGTAAGTTAATGTATAAAACACTTACAGTAACCTACAGTTGGCCAAAATCATTAAGACAAAGCTTATTTTGTACTGACATGTTGAAAAATTACCGTATTTTTCGGACTATAAGGCGCACTTAAAATTCTTTAACTTTCTCAAAAATCGACAGTGCGCCTTAAAATGCGGTGTGCCACCTAATGTATGAATTAGTTCTGGTTGTGCCTTCTGACCTAGAACCGATTGTAGATGGTACACCACGGCGCTCATAAATCTGTCAAACTGCTTTAGCACGGTCTTTGGTAAGTACGAAGCTTACGGCCACCGTAGTGCGCAGCATCGCGGAGTAATACGGTATGTGCTTCAGCATTAGGGTAACGTGCATTCATTCATTTATTTTTTGAAGCGGATTTCAAACCCAACGCTATCAGTCACGCAGTACAACATGACATAGAGCAGCTGCGAGAGAATTCAACATTAACGAATCAATGGTACGGAAGTGGAGGAAGCAAGAAGACGCCCTGCGCCAGGTAAAGACCAAACTGACTTTCCGACGGAACTTAAGAGTTTTGTTTCATTTAATGCGCCTTATAACCCGGTGCGCTTTATGTATGAACATAGATCCGTTAGCAGTCGATCATTGATATTGCGTCTTATAACCCGGTGCGCTTTATGGTCTGGAAAATACGGTACATGTAATTTAGTGAGTAATGGATTGAAAGTGAAAAGTAAAAGCAAAACACTTACTCTATTGATGAACTCAATGTGCTATCATAGCTGCTAAGCTAACTGCAGCCTGTCTTCTGGAGTCCTTGAGTACTTTCGGTTGGCTTTTAAAACTAACCTTTTAGACTTACAGTATTTGTGCTTTAGAATACAGTACTATAGATGTAAAAATAAAGAACAACATGATACAAATAGCGGACATCTTCTCCGAGTGATTTATTGTGAACCTAAATCACTGTGTACTGAATCATGAATCAAGTCGCACGGCTCGACTCGTTTTAAGCATGTGTGTCAAGAACCTAGCAAACGGTGAGAGCCGAGACACATTTTTCTAGTCAAAATGCGTCAAGAACCAAATTCGACGAGTTCTGAGGTAGTCGAGAACCGAGGTACCACTGTTTAATATAATGACTATAATTAACTTTAAAAAAAAAAAAAAAAAAAACTTTATTATTAAGTGCCCTGCACAGTGATGCAATAGCAAATTGAATTGTATAATATATTATAATATAAAAAGTACATAGAGCACTGAAAAATAGTATTTGCTCGCTGTTCCCGGGCTCTAACATTACACTTGACAATGAAATATAGTACTTAAAATCCTTCAGAAATCTTTTTTCTCACTGATGTGTCACTCCTTAGCTCATCTATGCCTTAAATCTGTTTTTCATAGGAAAGCCGTAATATTCTACATTTTTTTTACAATACACATTTTAGCCATGTCTCCAGGTTTTCACTCAGTCCGGTTACCCTAACATATTCACATTTCTGAAAATTATCGAAACACACCACAAGTCACATGTTGAAAAGGAAGTCACCTGGATCTTCTGAAGACCATGGGAAGACCAAAAGTAAGTTATCTCTGTATTTTTTCCTGTATATTTGATGATATTGTAACTATAACTCAGAAGGTCTATCTCAGCTTACTATCCTGTTACCTAAGTTATTTCTAGATGTTATTTGTTGAAAAATATAAGTTTGGTAAATCTTTAGACTGTGCCAAGTGTGCTAATGCTATCAGTGTGGATGCCACATTGGTTACATTTTATGTATTTGCTAATTCTGTGCTGAAAACTATTACTCATATATAATGCGAGAAAACAAATATAAATACAATCAAGTTGCCTAACATTTGACCAATACTCATTATTCACAGCTAAATATGTGTTGTTGATTCGGTGTTGAAAAAGTATAGAAAATGAAGTTTTAATTTTTAAGAGTTCCAACGAGCAGCGGAATGACTCGTAGATAGATCTGAATAATGTAAGCCTAGTTGTCACCATGTTAATTAATAAGAACGAATGGCATGTCTGAATCAGCTGTGCATTTTGCATCATGGTAGCAGTTATTTATGAGGAGAACAAGGCTTTGTGAAAGGTGAATATGTACATGAGTAATTAACTTTTCTAATCCGTGTCAACATTGTTTAAATGTCAGGGGGTAACTGATGAATTTTAAGGGATCGGACAAAATAACAGAAACACCACATGCAAAAGAGGCACTGTCTATTGACGTGACTAAGTGTGTTTTCTTGTTGTTCTTTTTAAATGAACAGAACTTTTTTTAAGGGAACCTGAAAGCGAACAAACTGCAACTGATTTCCGATCTTTTAGTGTTCACATTGGAAGATCTTTAAAGGGGACTCGGTTCTTTTTCTGGTCCTCTGTAACACTGAGATCTCAGACCACTTGTTATTCATGCCACTGTCTATTTAGAATGACCCCAGATATGTAACATTCAGTGCATTTACATTTACAATAATCCTGTCGTAGACAGCATACACTGATTTCTCAGATTGGATTAAGGCTAGAAATCAGATTAACAAGTCAGATAAAGAGAGCTGGATTTTATCCCGGTACTCGTATTATTCATAGCATGTATACCAGTAACCCAATTATAATCAGTGTTTTCAGACTATTGCAAGGACTGCGTATTCTAAAGACTTGACTTTTTTTGGCCTGTTTTTTCATTGATTTTAGCGTTTTGTTTTGTTTTTCCTCGCCGGATCTGGCAACCCCGGAATTAAACGCACCACGGAATTAAAGGCAGCAAAACGGCTGTCGAACACTTTGTAAAGACTCTGAAACACAGGATATTCGAGAGAAAATTAGTAATTTGATTATTTAATATTAAAGTTTGTTTAAGTTTGAGTATGTCACATATTTCTATGAGATTATTGGCTGGTTGCAAAGTAGAAATCCGATTGGTTTCCCATTATCTGATTACTCAAGTGCTTGTATAGTCATTGATCTGACTACTGACCAAATCTGATTTACTGCAGTTATCGGATTATTAAGTGCATGTAAACACACTCATTGAATTATCAGCAATGTTGCTGCTGTTCTGTATTTTTTTCAAAGCAAGGAAGAAGAGAGAACATAGTGGATGTGAAATACCGACACTTGCAGAAAACAAAGAGAAAACTAGCAGCACGAGACATGCAAGAAGGAAGAATGATATTCATCACAATCAGTTTCAAATCAAAACACGTTACAAGAAGAAGGAAGATTTTATAAAGTCACATCAAATATAGAACTAAATAGAATATGGGAGAGCATTGTCAGAGTAGAACATAACTGATTATAGCTTATTCCTTTTGTTAACAAAACTGTCATTTCTAGTAAGAACCCGAACAAACAAGCAGAGGTAGGAAGGAACCAGACTTGAAGGAAAGGGTTTTGCTATTATTATTTCAAAGCAAAGCCGAGACGTTTAAAATGAAGGACGTTTTTCGGAACTGTTTTGTTTTCACGATGCATGAATTAAGCGAACTACAAAATGAATCACAAGCAAACCATACTCAGACCACCTCTGGAGATGTGTTGAATTTGGTTTGATTGCGGGAACGTTAATAAGGGTCTTAGTGTCTGGGGTGTTCACCTAGGTAAAGACAACTTGAAATGCTGAAAAGCTAGAGTGTGAAAACACCCTAAATTACAATTACAAACACTGGTGCACAGGTGGGTTATTTTGGGCTGCTTGCTAAAAAGAGCAGGCAGCAACTACATTTACAGTATTTAGCAGATGCCCTTATCCAGGGGACTTACAATTGGTACAATCTTACAATCCAAGCAATTGTGGGTTAAGGGTCTTGCTCAAGGACCCAACAGTGGCAGCTTGGCAGAGGTGGGATTTGAACCCTGGACCTTCTGGTTCAGAGACTTAACCGCTAGGCTACCCTTGCCCTCACTACTAAACTACTAACTAAAGAGCAAGTACTAAAAAGGAAGTTCATTAAGAGAACCAGTTAAACATTTCAGACAAAAATATTGTACTGTCATTTATTTAATGAAGGTAATGATCCAATATTATATCTGTGAGGGGCAAAAGTATGTGAAACACTAGGGTTAGAAGTTCTTGGGAAGGTGAAATTCGAGTTTACAATGAATGGGATGACAATCACCCTGTTGTATTTAGAGAATAGGGATCTATTAGTGTTTGATCTTCAAAACATGTGGCTGTGGAAGTATACCATAGCACAAACAATGGAAATTTATCAGGACTTCAGACTGGAAAAGGTTACAAATTCATCTTTAGAGTGTCTGGACTCCACTAATCCACAGGCAGATAGATTGTGTCCAAATGGAGGAAATTCAAGACCAATGGCTGACCATCAAAGATTATTCCAAGAGCAAGGGATCACAAAAAGGTGCTTTTGCACCAAACAGTTCAAGGTACTAATTTGGGGGAAACTATCCCTCATGAAGCTCCCTCAAGAATTACATTCGTTCCAGGGGTTTCATTCCTGTTTATTAAGTACAGTGGTACCTCAGTCCTCGACCACCTCAGAACCCGTCGAACTCAGTTCCAGATGCATTTTGACTAGAAAAATTTGTGTTGGCTCTCATTGTTTGCTCGGTACTCGGCGCACTTAGAGCCACACGACTTGTGTTTTCAACAATAAGGTTGTGTTACAGTACTTATAATATACAGTATATATTAAACACACTCATGTTACATTTAATCGATGATGGATTTGTTGGAACATATCCCCATCATAAATCATGCAGCACCTGTACAATAAAACTCAATTAATGCATATAATGCCTTATACATTGTGGATTTTCTGGGGTCTGGAATGGATTCATTCAATTTACATTATTCCTTATGGGAAAAATTAGCTTGGTACTTTTGGAGGTACCACTGTACAGTGTTCAAGTCTGAAAAAAGCTGGTTGTAGGGCAAGATACAGATATTTATGGCAGTTGTACTTGGAAACAGTCTGTTTGTATGTGTTATACATATACAGTGTATACAGTGTGAAGGTGACTGGGTTCTGAGTTGTATGTGTGGGTGTGTGGTATAGGTGATTGGGTTCTGTTAGATAACTTAGGCGGGGTGAAGCGGTGTGTGGCAGTGTGTTTGTGTGTGGTTTGGAGGGGTGACAGCTGAACGCTTGCCCTTGAGTTCCCCAGTAACAATCGTAGAGGGGGAGGAAAAATGACAGAACGAGAGAGCTCTTCCTGTTTTGCTGATACAGCAGTCTGCTTTCCACCATGGTGCTGCAATGCTCCTTGCTCTCGCCCCTCCATTCCTCTTTCTCTTCTGCTCTTTATGGACGATCAGCCCGGTCACCTTCTCTGCTGTTAAATTTACTACTGCACAGAGAGCAATCGAAAAACAGCAGGGTGGAAAACCAGAGCTGAAGAAAGAGAGAGGAAAGAGGATCTTTTGATGTAGCTGGGTACTGTCAGTTTGAGACAGAAACACAAGTATACAAGCAGAAAGGCCCACAGAGGGCCGGCAGGCAGAAGACGAGCAGTGTATATCAGCTGCTGGCGTCTCTAGTGGAAAACTGGCTTACATTTTGTGTAGACCGCTTAGCCGCCTTCATATAACATGACATCACATGGGCATAAATTCACACATGAGCACTCTGATGGCTCATTAACTCACTGGCCACCATTTCACAGCTGGGCTTCAGTCACACTCACACAGCAAAGCAGGTTTTAGCCACACTCATACATCGAGACACACTGACTGCTGTATGATTATAGCACAGCCTCTGCTGGGAACAAATGCAGCATTCAAAAGTTACTGAAGTTCTGAGACCTTACAAAAGCACGAGTGGATCATTTAATCGTTATAGTCGCCATACAGGCAGACCTCCATATATACAGGGGATTGGTTCCAGAATCCCTCACAGACACCACAGTATGCAGATGCTCAAGTCCTGTATATAAAATGGCGTATATGTATGTGTATATATATATATATATATATATATATATATATATATACCTCAAAGCGGCCTAGACACTGTACAGTGCTGCCTGATGTATGATGGCACAGTACTGTCCTGAACTCTAATTACCATATTTTACTTAATGACTATTACACATTCCTATGTTAAATGCACATTAACACATTACTGTATTTTCTATAATTATTATGAATTTCTATAAATTATAAAAGGTTTAGTGTCACTACTGTGCCTGTTCTGCACTCCAATTCCCAGCACTCTTTGCTCCTGAAGTGCATCACCCCCCACGTCACACACTCCATCACTGACTATGCACATCTGTATCTCATTTGTTATCATTACCCCGTTTATTTGAACGCTGCACTTTCACTGTTTCTTTGCAAAGCTTTTCATCATTTTGAATCCGATTCTGACTCTCTATGAATCCTGCACTGATTTCTGACTCAGTTTATCGCCTTATGTCTGACTTCCAGGTTACAGACTCTAAACTGTTTAGAGATTGTAATGTTCAGTTGATTATTGAAACGAATAATTGATTACTCAGATTATGAGTCGCTCAATTACCAAATAGCTTTTATGTACTTGCAGTAGTGTTTGAAAGTTTGTGAACCCTTTAGAATTTTCTATATGTCTGCATAAATATGACCTAAAACATCATCAGATTTTCACACAAGTCCTAAAAGTAGACAAAGAGAACCCAGTTAAACAAATGAGACAAAAATATTATACTTGTTAATTTAATTACTGAGGAAAATGCTCCAATATTACATATTTGTGAGTGGCAAAAGTATGTGAACCTTTGCTTTCAGTATCTGGTGACCCCCCCCCCCCCCCCCCCCTTTAGAATTCTCTGATATAATTCAGAATCATTGTTTTCATCAATGATGGCAAGCCGTCCTGGCCCAGATGTAGCAAAAAACAGGCCCAAACTATGATACTACCACCACCATGTTTGTCGTCCACGTGATCTTTAGCAAACTGCAGACGAACAGCAATGTTCTTTTGGAGAGCAGTGGCTTTCTCCTTGCAACCCTGCCATGCACACCATTGTTGTTCAGTGTTCTTCTAATGGTGGACTCAGGAACATTAACATTAGCCAATGTGAGAGAGGCCTTCAGTTGCTTAGAGGTTACCCTGGGGTCCTTTGTGACCTCACCAACTATTACACAGCTTGCTCTTGGAGTGATCTTTGTTGGCCGACCACTCCTGGGGAGGGTAACAGTGGTCTTGAATTTCCTCCATTTGTACACAATCTGTCTGACTGTGGATTGGTGGAGTCCAAACTCTTTAGAGATGGTTTTGTAACCTTTTCCAGCCTGATAAGCATCAACAACTCTTTTTCTGAGGTCCTCAGAAATCTCCTTTGGTTGTGCCATGATACACTTCCACAAACGTATTATGAAGAGCAGACTTTGATAGATCCTTGTTGTATAAATAAAACAGGGGGCCCACTCACACCTGATTGAAAACTGTAATTTTGAATGAATTTTGAATGACTAATTTCACCTTCAGAGTAACTGCTAATCCTAGAGGTACACATACTTTTGCCACTCACTAATATGTAATATTGGATAATTTTCCTCAATAAATAAATGACCAAGTATAATATTTTTGTCTCATTTGTTTAACTGGGTTCTCGTTATCTACTTTTAGGACTTGTGTGAAAATCTGATGATGTTTTATTTATGCAGAAATATAGAAAATTCTAAAGGGTTCACAAACTTTCAAGCACCACTGTATACTTTAACTGCTTTGATTGTACCACATGGAAAACATTTTCTCTGTCCACAGTTCAATTTGAATGAGTTTGTGTAACCCTTCCATTTCAACATTAACCCTTCATCCAGCTCCCTGAAATTGTTTCTGAGTGTTCACAATTGTTCACGGAAAACTCAAGGCAAACAGAAAACAGTTTGGAAACGTTTTCCTGTGTTCCCCGAATTTGGGTGCACTTATGACCTCAATGATGCTTGAACATTGTACATCTTATTTGAAATGTGAACAGGTTTGTTGTGAATAATATTTACTTTCGTCTCCAGACCAAAGATATTAGCGAACCAAGAGAATGTGTTTGAAAAATAAAATGTTACAGTAACGCCTTTGTACTTCAGATGCTCCAACATGGAGTATGTTCTCTCATGCCAAATAGGGTTGGATTGACAAATAGTCCAACCGACAACCTTGAGTATGAAATGCTCTCACAGTTTTGAGGATTTTGTTTTTGCGGTTGCCACTGCACTTTTGTTAACCCTCCAGTAAGCTCTAATGTCAGAACATTTCTTGTTCGAACGAGAAACAAGTGGGATGATGTCATTGACTAATCAACTATTAGTCAATGACAGTTGCCAATTAGTTTGGTAGTCGATTTTAGTTGACTAAGTCAATTTATCATTGAACCTGTACTGCCCTGTGATATGCCTGCTTGGTTTTGTGTTTAATAAACCTGCCTCCAATTTCTGCCAGTCATGACATTTACCGTATTTTTCTCAAAAATCGACATTGCGCCTTAAAATGCGGTGCGTCTAATGTGTGAATTCATTCTGGTTGAGCTTTCTGACCTAGAACCGATTGTAGATGGTACACGGCGCTCATAAATCTGTCAAAATGTTTTAGCACGGCCTTGATAAGTTACGAAGCTCACGGCCACCGTAGTGCGCAGCATAGCGGAGTAATACGGTATGTGCTTCAGCATTAGGGTACATGCATTCATTAATTTATTTTCGAAGCGAATTTCAAACCCAACGCTATCAGTCACGCAGTACAACATGGACATAGAGCAGCTGCGAGAGAATTCAACATTAACGAATCAATGGTACGGAAGTGGAGGAAGCAAGAAGACGCCCTGCGCCAGGTAAAGACCAAACTGAGCTTCCGACGGAAGTTTTGTTTCATTTAATGCGTCTTATAACCTGGTGCGCTTTATGTATGAAAATATACCCGTTAGCAGCCGATCGTTGATATCGCGACTTATAACCCGGTGCGCTTTATAGCCCGAAAAATACGGTAATTTAGGCTTTGGATGCAGTTCACCCATGTTTTCAGCTGTATCTCTGATACTGAAAGTATCTTACCCCATGGTAGAGTGGCCTAAAGACACTATGACTATGGTAATGCCTAGTCACCTTCCATTTCAGTCAGCACCCTGTTTCACAGAACGTAATGTGCATGTTAAACTAAGACTTATTCATAGTTTTCTTTTATTGTTTTTAGTTGATTGTCATTTTCTACAGAGTTAACATTGGTATTTCAGTTCAGCAAAGTTATGTGTGTATCTTTGGCCAGGAATTGCTTTTGGAGCTCAGAGTTTGCCTTTTCCCTGCAGTTTGTATAACTCAGGTTCCCAGCAGGTTGCAGAGCCAATCCAAGATGTCTGTAACACATGATGTTCTGCTGGAAATGTACTAGATATCAGCCTGACCAGATCGACCAGGCCAGTCTTGTGGATGGTGAAAAGCTGGCACGGGCTTTGCCGCTCCAATCTCCTCCCTGTCAAACTCACTTACCACACCAACTAATAGTGTACAATCTGAGCCGGCCGCCAGACACTGCACACCCAGGGTACACGTCTTTGTGTTTGCAGTCTGTCAGTCATGGAGGAAGCTTACACACCCACGTGCACAGGCCTTATCGGTGTATTTGGCCATGCATGGGGGAAGGCCCGTGGGCTTTGCCTGGTGCTGTATGGGTGAAGAGATAAAAACAGGGTCGTGCACATTGAGCGAGCGAGTGAGATTTAGAGAAAAGAAGGTTGAAAGGAGAGAGAGAGAGAAGGAATGAGAAATAAGAGAGAGGGTCAATAAAGAAACAAACAGGGAAAACATGAGCAAGATTTTGGTGTGTGACAGGGATACAAAGGAGAGGTCCAAACTTACACGCCACCCCTCGAGCAGACCTTGAGATGTAGCTGATGTTTTAATAATGCTTCTTTGATATATTGTGTCCATGAATTTATTCATTTCAACTGTTTAAAGTGTCAACGCAGTGCTATTTCAGGTCTACCGTTTTCATTTTTCCTCCCAATGATGTAGGTTTTATTCATTAAATAGACATTATCAGCCTGTGCTTGTTTTCTGCATCATGTTCATTTGCACTCTGATAAGTTTTCATGGCTTGTAATGTCTTTCATGTGTTGTTTTCAGTGCTTTTATTTAGTCCTTTTATAGAATTCATTTATTCAATTTATTTCATTTGTTTTAACATGCAGACCTGATAATGAAGTGTTATATTACATTTGTATACAAATTAGTCATCATCACCCATGAACCATGCCGTGCCATGTTCTTGCCACTACTTTTTCTAGGTGGCCCTTATCAAACTATGCCGATGAACCTGAGAGGGTGAGAGGTAGTACGTGCTTCCTTAGAGACACACGAAGCCAGCTATTACCATTTATAAAACTGCAACTGAAATCAGTATTGTCCTGTGCCCTGATTGGCTAGTGTTGCCCAGACATTCCATCCAATCAACACAAAGAATAGAGTCTGCTGTGCACTTTGGAGCCCTGGTCTAGGATGTACAATATAGACACCTCTTCTAATTACAGGTATGGGCTGTTTAACGTCCCCAGTATGCTCTGTGAAACAGGACATTACCATAGTCACACAGTCTTTTTAGCTGTGTTAATTCCGTTGATGTAAGATTTTCATCATAGTTTTCGTCAATGACCTTTTTCTTCTAACGAAAATGAGACGATGATTAAACTAATATGAATGGAAAAACGACAAAAACTAGGACGAAATGAATGGACACTTTTGTCAGCGAACAAAAACGAGACGAAAATGTTTGGCAGAGATGGCATCCAATCAGATCTGGTTTAGTTTTTGGTGGGGCCAAGAAAAGATCCAGTCATAACTTTAGCATATGTGGACATGTTGGGTAGCGATACAAACAATAACGCAGTAAGACGTACACATTTGAGCTAACCTCGGGGAAGATCGTACTGGCTCAACAATTACTGTCAACACACCTGGGAGAAAGAGGAGAGTCGATATATGGACACATTTCTCATTTGATATTAAGGAAAACAAGACTCTTTGTAAACCGTGTGGGGCGACCAGCTCCGTAAAAATACTACAAAGTTGAAACATCTGCAGGCATGTCGTCATGAAACTGCAGTCAAGCTATCCGCAACTAAATGGCAAATAAAGTAGGGATTAAAATATGTTTTCATTTCGTGAGGTGGATATGTTTTCATTTTGTCTAAAAAGTGTTCATACTATATTTGAGGAGTATTCGAGTAACATAACTCTAATTTTATACTGTAATTATGAATAAATGCATATAGAGCATGCATATCCGATCTTCTGATCTTATATCATAATATATCATTTATTCCAACTTGTTTCTATCCTACAACATCTCATGAGTGGCCACACCGAGTTTGAAGCCGATCTTTGATGGGAAATTGAGTTTTGGTGACCACTTTACTGTATATTTTTATTATAATGCATGCATATAGACCTGAGCTTATATCTTAATTAGATCTTATAATACATCATTCATTCCAACTTGATTCTATTCTACAATATCTGCTGAATGTCCACACCCAGTTTGAATCAGATCTATGGTGGATATATTGAGTAATAACCACTTTAATTTTATTATGCATGCATGTACATGTCTTATTTTAAAAGGGAAAAGTTAAAAAAGCATTTACGTATTGCAACCTTTATATTTCATATTTTGGTCAACTGAATCTACAGTAGATTTAGCCGACTATAATCTTATTATAATTAGTCGACGAAAACTAGACTAAAATTAAAACCAATTCAGATGACTAAATTATGACTAAAACTAAATTACATTTTAGTCAAAATACTGTGACTAAAACTAAATCAAAACGTGCTGGCAACATTAACACTGCTTTTTAGGCTTCTCTGATATAAATATGAAGGGTAGTTTCTCAAGGAAACGCCATGGAAACGATATGTAAATGTATCAGCAATATTGCTGGAAACACGAGTGGAACGCTACCATGTACACAGCATCACTAATGAAATTGTGTCTAAAGCCTGTTATACACGGGGACAAACACAATAGGAAGGCAGATTCACATATGCCCTTTACAGCTTGTTACAATTAAGTAGTTCACACAAACATGAATAACTTGTACATAAAGTCTCTAAACACATCAACCAAGTTAGAACAGTCTCTAGTCCAAATTTGAGCTAATGAGCAAGCAGCCGGTAAGGTAATGAGCTTTCCAGTGAATGATGGAACTCTGCTCTTAAGTCATAGACTAATAGTTGCAGTAGAATAGTGTACTAACTCTCAGTGTGACACTCATAGGTTTCCATCCCTCAGTAAGTCAGTTCCTCAACTTTCTGCTCTGCCCGTCTAACCTAAAGTCAGCTGTTTTGATGGAGAACTTGACTGGCTGGCACAGAGCCCTGACCACAACTTCATCTTTTGAGGTGATTTGTGATGCCAACAGTGAGTCAGCACTCACAGTCATGTTCCAAAATCTAGAGGGAAGCCTTCAAAGAGAAGTGTAATGTAAAGTACAAAGTCTTATGCCAAATTGCAAATGTTTGTGTCATTACATATTTAAATGAGAAGTTTAGATGTCCATTCATTCATTTTCCATACCTGCTTAATCCATAACAGTTTTACAGGCTACAGGTTCTACCTGGCAGCACAGGGCACAAGACAGGAACAAACCCTGGGCAGTATGCCAGACCTTTAAATATGTAGCGTTTCCACACCTTGTAATGAATAATAAGTGAGCGAGATAGTAAGATGCTCTAGAAAAAGTGAATGATCTGCTCAGTTACTTACACAAACCTAATTTGAGGTCCTATCTTTCCCAATATGTTTTAAAATTAATGTGTTAAAATGGGCAGAACAGTCTTATATATTTTTTTCCCCTTCAAAATTATTTTCATTGGGAAAATCAGTAAAATCGCTTTTTGAATGGAGGTGTCCAATATTTGCATAAGGCTGTAACGTACATGGATGGTCCAGCTGTAGTGTTAATTTTGAACAACAGGAAGAATAAGTTTGTTTTATTTTATAGTTTTTTTTTTTTTTTAGAATCATTGGCACTTTTTAACACATCAGTGATGGAAAATGAACATTTTAATTACATTTTACATTACATTTACAGCATTTAGCAGACGCCCTTATCCAGAGCGACTTACAACTGATACAATCTTACAATCCAAGCAATTGTGGGTTAAGGGTCTTGCTCAAGGACCCAACAGTGGCAGCTTGACAGAGGTGGGATTTGAACTCTGGACCTTTTGATCCAGAGTCCAGTACCTTACCCGCTAGGCCGCCACAGTCCCAACAACCTATTTCATTCACAGCATTTAGCAGACACCCATATCCAGAGCGACTTACAATTGATACATTCCTACAATCCAAGCAATTGTGGGTTGAGAGTCTTGCTCAAGGGCCCAACAGTGGCGGCTTGGCAGATGTGGGTTTTGAACTCTGGACCTTCTGGGCCAGAGACCAGTACTTTAACCGCTAGGCCACCACAGTCCCTAATTACATATAAGACTATTCTAGTCTTCTTTCATGAGCCTCCTAAACGATTTTCTAACTAATATTGTTACCAAACAGCTCGTTTTATTCCCTAGCGAGCTTCCTGGAAGCCGTATTCAGTTTAGCTCTTGTATCTAAATTTGTCAAAGCCCTACGGTCCTGACCATGGTTATATTTCCCAACACTAGATGCTCTGATCAACAGGAAATGGTGTTGTGTCTCCTGGAAAGAAAGCATAGCTTTCATACGTTAATGCGAGTTGCTTATCGTTCCTGAAATGAAGCTTAAAAACATCGATAGCTCCCTGTGTGGAAGCTCTCAGTGCTGTCTCTCATTTCCTCCTCAGTTTAGACAGAGCTTTTTTTAAGCTGGCACTTTAGAATTGTAAAAGCCCTTGGGTAATATTATCCATGGAAACACAGTAGGCATTTGCAATGCAAGTGCAGATGTACGACCTAATGCTCTTAGGCTACATTCACATTGCAGGTAAAAGTGGCTCAGTAGCAATTTACTGTTCAGATCGATCAAATTTTATGATGGGTTGTTCAGATTCTCTCTTTAATGTGGCCTGTATCTAACACTAGTCTGAACAGGTCATGCTTTTGACCTGATGACCAGGAGCAGAAGACCATATGCCACCTGACCCGCCCCCTCAGAAGTAAACAAACGAAGTGCACAGTAGCAATTTCACAGTAGTGTGTAGTGAAAGGTGACTAAAAATTTGCAGACACATAATAATGAGGGCCAGGAAGTGAAAGGAGGTGAAGATTTCGATCGTTTTCTGTGGACTCATGGCGTTTCCTTCTGTGGAGAGAATTGACTGGATCCGAGACCAGAGCCAGGAGCTCTACGAGAGCTTTTATGACATCCCATTCTAAAACCATAGGCATTAATATGGAGTTGGTTCCCCCTGTGCAGCTATAACACCTTCCACACTTCCGGAAAGGCTTTCTACAAGATTTTTGATTGTGTCTGTGGGAATCTTTGCCCATTCATCCAGAAGAGCATTTGTGAGGTCAGATAGTGATGTCTGTGAGTCAGAGGAAATGGCTCACAAGCTCCATTGCAGTTAATCCCGAAGGTGTTTGATGGGGTAAAGGTCAGTGCTCAAGTCAAGTTCTTCCACACCGAATGTTTTGTACACTGGGGCATAGTCATGCTGGAACAGATGGCCTTCCCAAACTGTTCAAAACTGGAACCATACAATTATCCAAAATGTTATGCTGAAGCATTAAGGTTTCCCTTCACTGGAACTAAGGGACCTTGGCCAACCCCTGAAGAACAACCCCATGGCTTTATCATAAACCCAAATTCGTCCATCAGAATGCCAGATTGAGAAGCGTGATTCACCACTTCACAGAACGTTTCCACTGCTCCAGAGTGCAGTGGTTTCATGCTTTACACCACTCCAACTGACGAATGGCAGTGAGCTTGGTGATATAAGGCTTTTATGCAGCTTCTCAGTGACAAAAACCCATCCCATGAAGCTCCCGGCACACAGTTTTTGTACTGATGTTAATTCCGGAGGAGGTTTGGAACTTTGCATTTATTGATTCAGCAGAGCGTTGGTGACTTCTATGCCCTGTGTTCCTCAGCACTTGGCTAAACCACTCTATTTGGTAACTTTACGTTGTCTGTCACTTCATGGTGGAGTTGCAGTGGTTCCCAAATGTTTACAGGCTGCAATAATATCACTCACAGTAGATTGTGGAATATCTAAGAGCAGGAGCATTTCTAGACTGCTTGTCGTACTGGGACACATTGCATTTAGAGGGGCACAGCTGTACCCCTCTGCTTGACAAGCAGTCGTAGGGGAACAACTGTGAGTAAAACATAAGCCTGTTAAACACTAAATATATGAAATGATTTAACACTTAAGTGGGTGTTACTCTGCCATAAAGAAGAAATTTACACACAAGCATTTTTTTACTATAACTGATGCCTTTGCTAGTTTAATGAATGCCTTGCTGAGTGTAATTTGTACTTTTGTTAGTTTATATGGTTATACGTGTCTAACCAAAACATATAGGTATGAGCAGCCATGACCTTGTCTGCAGTGTGGCTGGCTTTCTTTTAAATGTTTGTGGATGTCCATTACTCAATGCAATAAACAAAAGAAACAAAGCATTAGCCGCTCAAGCTTTTGAAATGATGCTGGGGCACTATGGGAAATGTAGTGAATTTGTGAATGTAGTGAATGTCTTGTAGATCTACTGAGCGATCCAAGATAAAATTGGCTTTTTTCTGCCGTGATTTTAGTGGAGCACAGCAACATTTTATTGGGGAATGTACCCCAGTAAAGTGTGTCTGATTACGTTTAAGAGGGAAGAAAGTTCAAGAACTCACTTGTTGCAACAGTTCCATCCTATTACAGTACCACGCTCAAATTCAGTGAGCACTTTAGAATTTCGAAATGTTCAGAAATGTTCATGAAGACAGTCTGCATTGCTAAGTGCTTGTATTTTGTACACCTGTGGCAAAGGGGCTGGCTGAAATCTGAAGTCAGTGATTACGAGCTGTCTCCCAATACTTTTGACAGTATAGTGTATTGGATATATATGGACTTCCATTACCATACAGAGTTGAAAGATCATTCATACTGCCCTGAAAGAAACACATCTATGCCAAATATGAGGGAAAAATTCAGAATTCTACATTTACATTTACATTTACATTTACAGCATTTAGCAGACGCCCTTATCCAGAGCGACTTACAATTGATACAGTCTTACAATCCAAGCAATTGTGGGTTAAGGGCCTTGCTCAAGGACCCAACAGTGGCAGCTGGCAGAGGTGGGATTTGAACCCTGGACCTTTTGGTTCATAGTCCAGTACCTTAACCGCTAGGCTACCACAGTACCACAGTCCCACAGTTCTACTGTTTTGAACTGATTTTAAGGACTCCTACTTTAGTCATTTATCCTACCTTTTCCTGGCCTGTGGTGAAAATGCTTTGTTCTGGTTTGCACGTTAATTTTGGACCAAGTTTGGGACCATGTGCTTGAACCAGCCACGGACTCTCCTCCTTACTGCACATGATGGATGGCTGGAAGGCTCAGTCCAGTACTGTGCCCCCAGCATGGTGTTGTTGCCTGAGGAGAAGGTCAGGTCTGGATAAGGAGAAATTAGTGCTGAGTCCATAAATAAATACAATGCATGTCAGAGGTACAAGTAGCGTGGGAAGTTTATCGCCCACTGAGCCCTCGGAGGGGGTGTTGCGTGTGTTTGTGTGAGTGTGTGTGTTGTAGGGTAGGGCGGTTGCTAAAAGCCTTCTGCTGTTGCTCTCTTGATGAGGCTAACAGAGTTCCCTAAATATAGATTACAGTAATTTACTTTCAAACAACTCATTTTCTGAGTTTGACATGTCCATTAACCCTGGCTGGGAAAATCATTAATTTTGCACCATGAAGATATTAGTCATTTTGCTGCTCGGACCGAGACGGACCCTGAGATCATGCGGTCCGTAGCCCCTCCTCTGCGCATGCACTCACATGCGCACACACAATCATCCTCTTCTATGTAGCTAAGCTTATCGCTTGCGCATTGTCCCTCACAATGCTGGGTAATTAGCTGTTCTGTGCTCTGTTTCTGTCTCACTGTTTTCCCCTCTCTCTATCTGAACCAAAGAGAAATTAATCTGTCATTAATTTGGCAGCAGCAAATGTAACAAATAGTGTTGTGTCCATTAAAGCATTTTAATGGCATTGGCACTTCAAGACTTGCTCTCTGTTTCTCCATTTGCTCTTTCTTTCTTATCCCCCGTTGCTGCCCATCAGGTCTTACTGTTTGAGACAAGCAAGGCTTGTGCTTTGTGACTCTCAGTTTTGGAGATGGTTTAGATTGATAAAGCGCATGGACACTGCGAGTTGAAACGCAAGAAGCCCCTGACAGTACCCGACCCGCTAAATGCCCTTTGTTAAATGTGACCCCTGCGGAGCTGCTTACTCCTACGGACTTGAATGAGATTTCGTTTGGGGGAATTTACTGAGCGTGTGTCTGAGTGTGTGCGCGCCTATCGAAGCCTGCTGCTGGCTTTATTTTCGGCGCGAGCTGGCGGGCGTGGAGGGGAAGTTGGACATTGCAGCGTGGACTCTGTCCTTGCGCTTTTCAAGGGCATCTCAGCAGAGCAGCAGAAAGCAGCAATCCCCAGCCTAATCCTCCATAACTGACCTGTCAGCATCATGTCCAGTGCTGACAGCAGGTGCAGCAAAACACATATGCGTGCACATTCTCTCTCACACTCACACACTCTTGTAAATGAGCACACTGCCCTTTGCAGGACAAACCCTGTCTGAGATGATGGCATATAGACTCACCGATCCCTTTATTAGGTACACATCTTTGTTTCTACACTCATTATCCATTTTACCACTTTGTAGTTCTCCCATTATAGACTGTAGTCCATCTGTTTCTCTACATACTTCTTTACTCTGTTCTCTAATGGTCAGGACCCCCTCAAGACCACCACCCATTTAGTTGGAGAATCATTCTCAGCACTACAGTGACACTGATATAGTGTTAGTGTGTGTTTTGCTGGTGTGAGTGGATCAGACACAGCAGTGCTGCTGGAGTGTTTAGACACTGTTCCCCTTAATGCTCCACCTTGTAGATGTAAAGTCAGAGACAGTTGCTCATTTGTTATTGCACAGTTTGCGTTAGTCATCCTCTAATCCTTCATCAGTGCTCACAGGGTGCAGGTCATTTTTGGCTGGTGGACCATTTTCAGTCCAGCACTGACACTGAGGTGTCCAGAACTCCAGCAGCACTGCTGTGCCTGATCCACTCATGCCATGTCTCGTCCACCAACACATCAGTGTCAGTGCAGTGCTGAGAATGATCCATCACACAAATAGTACTTGATCTGTTGTGGTCCTGGGGGGGTCCTGACCATTAGAGACCAGAAAAGGGGACTAACAAAGTATGTAGAGAAACAGATGGACTACAGTCTGTAACTGTAGAACTACAAAGTGCTTCTTTATGGTAAGTGGAACTGATAACATGGACAACGAGTGGAGAAACAAGGAGGTGGTCGTAATAAAGTCATCAGTGATTCCATATTCACCTGCCCTGCTGCAGTAGTGTAGTGTAGTGGCTAGTTAGTGGTGTTGTGTGTGTGTGTTGCTTTTAGCTGGAACTATAGAGTTTGGACTGGATGAAGCAGAGAGGTTTGTGTGAATGTGTTTGAAGTGGGAGAAGAGGGTCATTGTTAGCCGTCATGCTCCGATGATCTGTTTCCTTACCTGTCAAATCCTCTGAGAGCGACGCCGAGAGAAAGTGAGAGGGAATTTGACCCCCTGACACACACAAACACACACATACTTCTCAGCACAGTTGAAACTTATCACAAGATGACTAAGAGCAGAGCATCGCCCTGATGGAAACCCTTTTTAAAACTGTTTATAGACCAGATCTGTTTATATTACCATGGTACTATGGCTGTGAACTACCTGTTTACTTTTAAAAAACATTTAGTATTGAAATGAATTTAAAACAGAACTCTATGCAGACCAATTGTAATATTTGGTTTTATGGTTTATAATAGTGTTAAACTTCAGCAACTTAAAATGTATATGTATACATTTCAGTAGTGCTTGAGTGGCACTGCGGCAACTTACTATTCCACCACTGCCCCAGGTTCGGGCTCAGCAGTGTTTTCTAGTCAGACTGGGTGTCAAACTGGCACCATTGGCCAGGTATGAGGGAAGGGAAGCCATGGGGGAATCATTCCCATATGTGTCACAGTGAACCCTGGTTTTCTGTCCAGGGTGCATTGCTGTCTTCGTCCTGGGAGTTCTGGGATAGACTGCATCCCCTCCTGACCCATCCTGACCCACCCCTTTATGACTACAGGATACCATCTTCTATGTGCCATGCCACAAACCTCAAATAATCTCAAACTATATATATATATAGTACTGTGCAAAAGTCTTAGGCCGTCATTACATTGGATATACTATTGTTTTAGGAATGGTATAATGACCATATATACTTATTTCTCAGTCTCTTTATTAGAATACAACTAGAAAATACAGGAAATTTGTATGCAGTATTAATAAAACTGGAAAAAGTCAGAAAAATTAGTATTTAGTGTGACCTCCTCATACATTTCAGCTATAGCAGCATCTGGCAACTTCATCAGGATACTAAGTTGACCCTTGTATAGTCTGAAGAAGCTTGACCAGGAATGGTCCTTTTTGGAAGGGTAGAAACCAAGAACCCACTTTTTCAAAAGGGAAACAGGTGAAAAGGCTAAGATATGCTAAAGCTCACAAAGATTGGGATGAAGATCAGTGGAAAAGAGTATTATGGAGTGACAATCCAAGTTTGAATCCAAACATCAACAGTGAGTGGTATATGGTCATTATACCATTGTTAAAACAACAAATCTAATTGGTGGCCTAAGACTTTTGCACAGTACTGAATATGGGATAACTCCATTCTACCAGAGTGGAAATATCCAGAAACAGCACCAGGAATTAGGCAGGACACCACTTACTGACCGGGTCTGCAGCCTGCACCATATAGAGTTAATCTGTCATCACAACATTGAGTTCAAAATGTATTGCTAGGAATTCTTATGGATTTTACTTTGAGAGCAGAGCAGCCCTACACAAGGCTAGGATCACCATGAACCACCATGATGGTGTAAAATCTATTGTCACTTGTCAGTTTGGAGGAGGAATGATACAGAGTATCATGTTTTCAGCTGAAAACCATTAGTTCCAGTCACGGGAAATCCTAAAGGGAGAACATGTAATGGTATTGTGTAGATTTGTCTGCTTTCACTTGGCATTTTGCCTGTTTTTAGCATAATAATGCACAGTGAGGTGTGCCACATTTGGTATGGAAGAACGTGACTGACCTGCATATCAGTATGAGTACTGACCTCTACCTTATGCAATGAATTGGATACAGACTGCAAGCATATATAATACACATTTTACCATGGCATCTTTGACAGTCCTACTTATGATTGTGCAGTGAAATACGCTCACCGGCCACTTCGTTAGGTACACCTGTTCAAGTGCCTGTAACTCAAACATCTAATCACATGACAGTGCATTTAGGCATGTAGACATGGTCAGAACGACCTGCTGAAGATCAAATCGAGAATCAAAAAGGGGAAGGAAGGTGATATAAAGTGACTTTATACGTGGCATTAGTGTTGGTGCTAGACAATCTGATCTACTGGGATCACCGTCCGCCCTTGTGGCACCGCCCATGTGGCACATCAGTAGCACGTTTGTCTCCGAATGCGCAGATCCTCTGTTCGATTCCAGCCTCCAGCAACTCGATTGTTCTCCAGCTGTCTTTCCTCCTCGAGTAGGGGAAGTGAACAGGTTTCCCTTTGGACTGTGGTAGCCTAGCAGTTAAGGTACTGGACCAAACGGTCCAGGGTTCAAATCCCATCTCTGCCAAGCTGCCACTGTTGGGTCCTTGAGCAAAGACCTTAACCCACAATTGCTTGGATTGTAAGATTGTAATAGTTGTAAGTCACGCTGGATAAGGGCGTCTGCTAAATGCTGTAAATGTAAATGTACTGAGATTGTCATCTTTAGGGTTTACAGATAATGGTCTGAACAAGAGAAAATACCAATGGGCAGCAGTTGTCTGGGTGAACATACCTTGTTGATGACAGCGGTTAGAGGAGAAAGACCCAACTGGTTGGAGAAAAGCAACAGTAACTCAAATAACCACTTATAGAAGAGCGTGAATAAAAAATGCACGTCAAACCTTGAAGCAGATGGGCTACAGCAGCAGAAGACCACATTGGGTGTTACTCCTGTCAGCTAAGAACAGGCAACTGAGGCTACAATTCACAAAGGTTCACCAAAATTGGAAAAACATTGCCTGGACTGATGAGTCTTGATTTGTGCTATGATATTCAGATGTTCAGGTCAGAATTTGGCATAAACAACATGAAATCATGGATCCATCCTGCCTTGTATTGGCGGTTCAGGCTGCTGGTGGTGGTGTAATGGTGTGGGGGATATTTTCTTGGCACCTTTTGGTCGCTTAATACCAGTTGATCATCGTTTAAACACCACAGCCTACCCGAGTATTGTTGCTGACCATGTTCATGATTTTTAATATGACAGTGAGTTCACCAGATCTCAATCCAATACAGCACCATGGATGTGCAGCTGATAAATCTGCAGCAACTGTGTGAAGCTTTTATATCCGTATGGGCCAAAATCTCTGAGGAATGTTTCCAGCACCTTGTTGAAGCTATGCCACAAAGAATTAAGGCAGTTCTAAAGGCAAAAGTGGATCCAACCCAGCACTGGCAAGATGTAGCTAATAAAGTGGCTGATGAGTGTACGTTATCGTGAAAATGAATGAGATTTATGATTGGCTGTGCTTTTATAATCAGTGTTAGAGGTAATGTCACAGCAATGCTTGCAAACAGACATTTTCCCTAATCACAGCTAGAGTGCTGAGGTAATTGTTTTTCTCTCTTTGTTTGGACAGCCCTACCACCTGCCATATAATACAAGTCTATGTGCATGACCCAAATTCTAAAGATGAATACCGCTAATTATAGCTGATTTGTTCTTCTGCCTTCACAAATTGTTCTTATTCAGGAGGCGTTGTTAAGTGTTCTCGGTCCGCTTATGATTCCGACTGTACAACCTACTCCTGTTATGGGCATTCATTTAAATCTTACAATGAGATATGTTTATGCGTTGAGACGATTAGAACTGAGATGGTTTTAAACTGAGCTAGATTTCACTTTGAGTCAAACATACGAAACGCATACTGGCTGCCCGTCTACTCTTAATGCCCTTAAGCTTAACCAGGGTTCACATGTATACGTTGCTTTATAAAAACATCAGTCCCAGAGGCTGCCACTGTGCATTACTGCTGAGATCTGTGTTTACACTTCTGCTGATTCTGTTATTTTGCTTCTGCAAATGTCTCCAGACATTGAACTTGCTTTCCAGCTTCTGACTGATCTGCTAATTGGCCTTAACGTTGCCTCTGTGTCCAATCTCGTTCCTTCCAATAGGAAGCCAGCTTTCAGCCCGAAGCATTTGATGCAGATACTGAGCAGATACTGATCTGGTGCGGCTGTAAATGCACTCTTAAAAAGGACTACATTAAGGTCTGTAGTATAAATAGATAATGGATGCCAGTCAGCTATTATATATCTTCAATTCAATAAAGCACAACCAGGCAGATCAGTCTGTCCTGAGTAATACAGATAACTATATCTGGCACAGGATCATTATGGACTACAGGCAGGCGCTCTTATGCATACTCCAACATGTTCCTGTGTCCTGTTCTAGCTCAGCACTTATCAAGTCAACTCATCTACCCTTCCAGTAAAGTAAAGAACAATATATACGGCCTTGTACACACCCATCTAGTAGCACATTGGAATTCCTTTGGTCTTCAGAACTGCAGCAGTATGTCGTAGCACACATTCCACTGGGTGTTAAAACCATTCTGCAGGAAGGTCTGGGGACTGTGAAGGCTAGGAAAAGCAAAGAAAACTCGCCGTCATGTTCCTGGAACCAGTCCATGACTATACAACCCTTGTGGCATGGTGCATTGACCTTCTGAAAGCGTTCTGCTTCTATAGTTTAAACAGCTGCCGTGAAGGGATGGACTTGGTTGGCCACAATGCTTAGGTAAGCCCTACTGTCCAAATGTCCATCCAGAGGTGTTAGAGGTCCCAGGGTGTGCTTCCCCATTACTTTACATTCACCAGCCTGAACTGTTGACACCTGAAAGGAAGAGTTAATCTAATCTCCATGGGACTGTGGTAGCCTAGCGGGTAAGATACTGGACTCTGGCCCAGGAGGTCCAGGGTTCAAATCCCACTTCTGCCAAGCTGCCACTGTTGGGTCCTTGAGCAAGACCCTTAACCCACAATTGCTTGGATTTTAAGTCGCTCTGGATAAGGGCGTCTGCTAAATGCTGTAAATGTAAATGTAAATCATGCTGCACCATCTCTGACCCGCCAATCAGTATGGTGCAGTAGATATCTGGATTCATCTGACTAGGCGATTTTTTTTCCAATGCTCAGTGATCCAATTTTTGTGCTCTTATACCCAATGAAGTCTAGCCTTTCTGTTTCCCTTAGACAGCAATAGCACTCAAACTGGTCATCTGCTGTTATAGCCCCTCAGTGCTAAGGAACAATGAGTTGGGCATTCAGACACATTAGGTGGAGCACCAGCATTGTGTTCTTCTACAGTTTGCTTGACTGTGTACTGCCTTTTCATCAGAACGATTCTTGACATCCTGCTCAGACCCCTTTTGTTGATGAGTTGTTTACATCCACAAGATCCCTTTTTGCTGGATGTTTTTCCTCAGTCACACCATTCTTGGTATACTCTCCACACAGTTGCAAGGGAAAACCCCATAAGATTTACAGTTTTTGAAATACTGGCCCAGGCTAGTTTAGTAGACACCCTTATCCAGAGCAGCTTACTGCTGATACAGTCTTATAATCCAAGCAGTAGTGGGTTAAGTGTTGCTCAAGGACCCAACAGTGGCAGCTTGGCAGAGGTGGGATTTAAACCCTGGACCTTCAGGGTCCAGAACCTTAACCGCTACCATAGTCCCTATGTCTCGTTCAAAGTCGCTCGGATCAATCGATTTTTTCATTCTAATGTGGATTCCCACTGAAACTGATCCACAGAAAACTTGCTCACTTGATTTTATGCTGCACTCCAGGGGCCTGTGTGTACGTTCCATACATGGAAGGTCCAACTGTGAAAGGGCAGGCGTCTCCAATAAAGTAGCCACTCAGTGAATATGGTATGTGGAGGTATGGTTTTTGAACATTACATTTAAAACCATGGTTGTTAATATTGGCTTGAACTTTTTTTTAAATACTCTTTTGGCATCCACTAGATTTTTGCATTTAGTGATAAGAGCATCAGTAACAAAATTTGGCTCAGACGTGGCACTGCAGTTCATCATACAGGTGCTGAATGGGATTAAAGACAGGTAGGTCAGGCAAGTTCTTCCTCACTTATAGACTGTTCTGTTTGCTCCGGGGTTTAGATAGGCAGGTAGAAGTCCTGTTCACTGACTATATGAAGGTCTGCGAATGTTTAGTTACATATAGGGATTTTAGGAAATGCCGTTGTCTTGTCTGGCTCTGGGATGGGATGGGAATCCGATAAAAAACTTAAATACACATTCATCAGACACCGTACTCTGAGCAATGCGCAGAATGATAGTACGAGCTGGGAAATGTAGCAAGGTAAAGCTGCGGTCGTGGCAATAATCATTTTTGTTTTTCACTTTTAATACCTTAATCAGTAAATTACATGAGATATTCAATACTTTATTATAAAATAAGCTTTATGTTAATGATTCTGCCAATCTGTAGTTTAATGTAAGTGTTTTGAGCATGTTTAAGGTAGGCTATGCTATGATGTATTCATTCAATCATTTATTTACTCAAATTACACTGTAGATTTTTACTGTGTGAATATTGTATATTGAAATGTGTGTTTCCATTTATATACAATATACAGTGGTACTTTGGTTCTCATTGTTAATTCATTCCAGAAGGCTTGTCGAGAACAAAAACAAGTATTGAGCAAATTTTTCCCATAAGGAATAATGTAAATCTAATTATTTTGTTCCAGACTCCCAGAAAATCCACACTGTATAAGGCATTTTATACATTACTGGAGTTGTATTGTACAGGTGCTCCCTGATTTATGATGGGGATATGTTCTGACAAATCCATCACAAGTTAAATGTAACATAAACCAATTTTTATTTACCAAGTTTAATTTAGTCTGTATCAAACGGAGCTGACCTTTTTGTTTAAAACACTAATACATTAACCTACAGTTGGCCAAAATCATTAACACGAGGCTTATTTTACAATAAAGTGTTGAAAATCTTATGTAATTTAGTGAGTAATGGTTTGAAAGTGAAAAGTAAAAACAAAACACTGGACCGTGGAACGGTATTGGACTGTGGTAGCCTAGCAGTTAAGGTACTGGACTTTGGACCATAAGGTCCAGGGTTCAAATCCCACCTCTGCCAAGCTGCCACTGTTGGGTCCTTGAGCAAGACCCTTAACCCACAATTGCTTGGATTGTAAAATTGTATCAATTGTAAGTCGCTCTGGATAAGGGCGTCTGCTAAATGCTGTAAATGTAAATGTATTGGTGAACTCAGGGAGCTAGCATAGTTGCTAATGCTAACTGCAGCCTGTGTTCTGGAGGATTCAGCTTCTGTTTTTCTTTCAGTTGGCTCTTATAACTAACCTTTTCAGGACCCATGGAGACTTATTTGCACTAAGAATACAGTACTGTAGAATTAAAAGTAAAGAAGACATGATAAACACAGCAGAGATCTTCACTGAGCAAGACCTATTGTGAATCTGAATCACTGAATCACTGAATCATGAATCGTGTTTCAACTGAACCGAGTCGCTCGGCTCTACTTGACTCGACTCATACAAGTTTAAACAAGTGTGCCGAGTACTAAGCAAATGACTAGAACCGAGACAAATTTTTCTAGTCAAAATTCATCAAGTTCCGAGGTGGTCGAGAATCGAGGTACCATTGTATATTAAACTCCTTGGTTAACGATGCATTGAACTTATCATGGTTTTGTCCGAAGGTGTCCCCATTGTAAATCAGCGACTACCTTTATAAAACAGTCTGCGAAGCCTTCCATCTAGGGATTTTAGCAAACGTCATTGTCATGTTTGGGTCTGGCTTGTTGGTGTAACAAGAGTAGCCTCTTTCTCATTGTGAAACCTTAGCAAATCTCTAGCAGAGCTGTAACCCTGATACAGAAAGAAACAACATTATCTAATCTCATAACACTGCAGGAGTCTGTCACGTTCTTTTTCACAGCATCTGCAATGAGATCTCTCCGAGCCTAATACAAAACAAACAGCCCTCAAAGAAAAGTAAAGAAACAACAAATGAATGTACCGTGACACTGAAGGGCACTGTCACTCCTTAAGTGTCTGAATATGAAAGCTTTGGACTCTATTGGTAGCATCTGTCAGGACTGAAATGGCTTCTGCATATTCGCTCCACGTGTTAGGCACCAGAAAAGTATTCTGCCTATTGAGTGAGTGACGGTCGACATGGAGAGCACTGTGCCCTTCTTGTGCACTTTGCCTCCGACTCGGATCTTCGAACTGAACAGTTTAAACTATGGATGATGCCAGGACTTCAGTTTGTTCGCTTTGAATTGGCCTGATAGGAACAGATTACTATGAGAGGCCGAATTCGTCGCTGTAATCCATCGACACAAAACTTTGACCTCTCTGCATGGTTAATCTTGGAAGATTGTAACGCTAAATTGCGTGTTTGTGCCACTCATGGACTTGACTCGTAAAGTCGTTTAATCAAGACTTATAGAGACATGATGGGTCCTGACAGCTTGCAGATAGCGAAGTGTTTAATGCCAGTGGTGGAACGCTCTTCCCTCTCATCTCTAAACTTGGCCCTTCTTCTCACTGATTGTGTAAGAATGCCTGTGAGTGCATGTCACTGATTAATGGAGCAGAAGAATTGCTGAAGTACCATTCCACATCCGTCAAAACAAAGAACATGTTCACATTCTGAAAATATGCATTAGGTTGAGTGGAGAGAATAGGTTGAAGCGCAAGATTTAGGTTTGTCTGAGGAGGGGAAGTCAGACTGGACGAGGGTTTCAGTTTGTTGTTTGAAACTTCCATACACGATCTAATCTATGAGTTTGGGGAAACTCGTGGTTGAGTGGTATGGGAAAAAAGAAATCTTATATTTTGGGGTGGATTTATATCAGATACTATAATTAGACGATATTTTGGCAGTGTAGTATTAAGGCTAAAAAATTCAAAAGTAGTTGAACCCATTTCTCTCAACCACCGGAACTGGCATGTTGTCTGTCATCATGTAATTGATTGACAGCATTGTTTTATCATGTCTGCCATCTGTTGGTTCTTTGCAGAATGATTCTGCCCTAGGTTTTGATGAGTGTGTTTTATGCTGGTACCTCGGTTGGTGACTCCCGAAGTTTGTCATACTATTCATATTCCGGGGGAATTAGTTTGCAGATGGTGTTCACACAACAGGCAAAGGGCCGACAGCCCGATTCTTATCACCAAATTGATTTTTAGAAGGCTGTTCACATATTTTTTGTAATGTTACCTATATCAGACATATGTCTGAACGGTTCTCCTCTGAAATGTCACGCGTGCGCTACCTCTAAAGAGCACCACTTCACCTGACCTGCTCGTCCAGAGGTAAACCGAACCGGCACTTCTGTAATGGTTATGTAAAAAGAGTACGTTATTATCCCATGGCCATTCTTTGGTTATCTTCTAAACTTCTCTTTTAAGGTTTTCTTTTAAAAAGCTTTTTCCTTTCCAGACGGATTGTCCTCCATTTATTCGGACACATCACGCCAAACATTTGAGGTTTGTTATCCGCTATCCCACCACTGAAAACCTCCCTCTCTGCTGTCATTTTCCCGTCTCGTCAGCGAGCATTTCCGGCAAACGTTCGAGTTGGGATGATGTAAAAGTTGCATGAATTTTGATGTCAGCATTCTCATCAGGGTCTCATGGCCATGTTCGGATATGTATCTGATCTGGGACCAGCATGGAAGTGCGCTAAGGTCAGATTTGAAAAGAGTCCACGCATTTTGGAAAAAAAAAAGATATGGTCACATTAAGGCAAAAAAATCTGATTGGGCCACTGAGCCTGGTCTGTGAAACTAGCCTTAGATTGCAAGCTTGGTTTGGGAGCTAGTTGTAGAGATAAGTCTGTACTACCTGGGATAAAATATGTGAAAACATGTAAGCCTTTTACACAAAGTAGATTTTTATGCCATGCAAGAAAAAAATGGATACAATTTTTATTAGTGGGACCTTCACACAAAGTCCGACACATTATGTCTAACACACTGAAAACTCCCTGTCACCTTTTGCTTTTTTAATTCCCCTTCTATTAATGGTTCTCGCCGGTCTACATTTACATTTACATTTACAGCATTTAGCAGACGCCCTTATCCAGAGCGACTTACAATTGGTACAGTCTTACAATCCAAGCAATTGTGGGTTAAGGGCCTTGCTCAAGGACCCAACAGTGGCAGCTTGGCAGAGGTGGGATTTGAACCCTGGACCTTCTGGTCCATAGTCCAGTACCTTACCCGCTAGGCTACCACAGTCCATACAGTCTTTTTCACATCGTCAACTTAAAAAAATCAAAGACACGAGCGAAGATTAGTGCAGGAAGCCTGAACAAATGAACAGGCATGAACAGATTAGAATGCACTTTAATAAATAAGAAACTGGTTCCATCCAGTCACTGTGAGGTTTATCACCATCATTCTCCAGCCTTTCAGGTCTATTCCACCAGATCTTTTTTTTAATATCCATGTTTTTATAGTCAGCATGTTGCTTGTCCTATAAGCTCTTGCGTGGTGCTACGCGCAAGATGAGCTGTTCTGCCTGACAACCGAGTTCAGATTGGTCAGCCTGATTTTAACACATCCGACCAACGCAGAAATTAGAACAGGTTCCGATTAAAACATTTACGCAGTGTTACAGTCTGTCAGTTTCGGACTCTGTGTGAAGGACGGCATTAATATACGTGTGTTTTTCAAAACTAGATGTGCGTAATTTACGTGTACAAAACAGATTCGGTGTGAAAAGGCCTTTATACTGTGCTTTTGATTGTTTTTTGTAATGTGAGTGACATACTGATGTCAGCTTGCTCAGCGCTCACACACCAGTTCAGATATTACTGTTGATTACATATCGCACACCACTAGGTTAGATGTTATACTACACTAGGCAACTTTTGAGGTTCTTTTGTGGGAGCCAGTAGACATCTTGGGTCAGAGTGGAATTGATGTAGCTATACCCATGCTTACATGCCTATAACCTTTAATTAAGGACTTTAAGGGTTTAGTAAACCTGTTTTCTTTCCTCAACACTCTTATTCACAACATGCTACATTAAACACCAGGGGCTGTACTCATAAAGATTCTAAGAATCCTCTTAGAGAGCTCCTAACTTGGCTAAAAACTCATAGCTTATTAGCCTTAGCTTAAGAGTGATTCAGAAGCGATCTTAGAGCAACTCTAAGCAAGGAGAACACAAAAACCTTTTTTTGAATGAGGAGGCGGGGTTGACCCGGGTTGCTAGGTGTGATGCATTCTTTTGAAGACTGCAATTGGTTGTCTCTCCCGTCACTCACAAGGGAAATACTATATAGCCCATTATAAGCCTTTGAAATAACAGGCAAAGGCTATTTCTGTGTATTTTACACTAATCACGCACACGCCTTTATTTGCTTTATTGACTGTGTATTGTCAATGCTGATCATTTTTGTAGCGTACTTACTCTTGGATAGCCTATGAACTGGAGGAAATGATTCTCCACTCTTTTCAGGTATGATTGCTGGCATGTCTAATCTATTTAACTGGTGGAGTTGGTTGATATATAGCTTTCACTTTAGGTGTTACACCATTGTTGCGCCAGGTAGGAGATGTCAGTGAATCTCTAATAAGGTCAACCACGAACATTATTCCTGCACAGTCTAATCGGTAGCGTTTGATTAACTCCCTGTTATTTATGTTTGGAGAACATTCTGCTTTCTCGTCATCTTTCCAGATTTACTTCTCAGCCTCCTAAAAGTCCTCCACCCTACTCCTAACATTTTTTCACCTTAGGACCTCTTTTAGGGGTTAAGATGCTTTATGAATATCTTTCATCTTTACTAGGAACTACGAGTAACTTTAAGAGAGTAACAAGATTTTTCTTTGAATGTCAGCACTGGGAGTTACACACTAAGAATCTTTATGAATAGGGCCTCTGATGTTCTACAAAATGATGTCTTTAACTGTTCTCAGCACCACCGAAGGGGAGTTTAAAAAGGTTGTAGGGCTGTGTGATTGGACGCAGGATAGAGACTGAGCTCAAACGAAGATCTTTAATTTTGCCACAGTAAATCATCAGAGAAGAGAAAACCAGTATTGATATACTGTTGTCCGCTGTCTATTATGGTTTCTCTCTCAAACCTGTTTCAATCATGTCCAAGTTAACCTCGCAAACTTGCAGTGTTTTTATACTCATATATACATAAGCCTGATCCTGATTAAAACTGGTGCTTTATGGCAACGTGGAACATACCGTACGACTGCAGAGAAAACAACATCAGTGTCGCCAGTGCTGTATTTTATTCAAAAGCAGAGTACAGAAACGTAGAATTATAGCACTCGGAAGAAGAATAAAACATAAGAATAAAGCAGAAATGATTTCATTCCAACTGCTACCATGCTACTATTACTCATGTTTTAATGAACATAATTCTGCAATTACGGTTCGATGTCATTGTATACTGCTATACATGGACTCTTAACAACTTAATAACTTAATTTGTCTCACCTAGACGAGGAAGGGTTCCCAATTAAAGCCTGAATCGAACTGAAGTTGCTTCCGTATGTGACTCAGGTGTTTTTTTCTTGTCTCTGCCGCCTTTTATGAAAGCTACTTTGGAAAGCATGGCTGTTTTTACGAGCACTGTGTAAATAAAAAAAGTTCGACTTTAACTTGAACAAAGCACAGCAGGCATTCAAAAAATAATTAAGTACTCATACACACAGTAAATAAAATAATTTTATTGCTGTGTTCAAACAGAATTTCCATACTGTTTTTGTTCCCTGCTTCTGCTGGTTGTTTTTTTTTTTTTTTACCTCATATTTCTTGCTGGCTGCGATGATATTAATGAAGCAGTTTACAGCAGGAAATCAATCATGACTGTTTGTGAATTCTGAAGGTGACTTCATTGTGTCCTTCTCTTACATATATCAGTAAAAGCATGTTATGAGGATTCCTTCATAAAGGTTGAGAGATATTCCGGTGAGTCAGGATTAAACACATGTCAAACACAGTGCAAGCATGTGCCATTCACAAACAGTTTAATATCTTTGCATGGATGACATTAATTTGTTAATGCAATAAAAGCTATAGATGGTAATATCTTTGTTAGTAGCCCTGTGGGGGAGACTTTTTTTTTTTTTGAATCCTGCGTTGTCGGTGAAGCATAAAGTTATTACTGCTACATTGCTTTTACCACCTCACCTCATTTTTATTTTTCCCCCGCTCGCCAGTAAAGAACTAAAAATAAACAACCTGACAGCATTCATGCATATCACTGGCTTACCAGGATTAATCTAAATAACTGATGGAAGATAAAACATACATTGAATTAACAGGGGAAATAAAAGTAAACATGTCACACAGAAATATGGGTCAAATATGAAACGTGGCTTCTTTTGTACCCTGTTCTTATACAGCAAACAAATCATAAATTTATGCGTATTAATATGCTTATATATAGTAATTTATCTGCTTCAATGTTACATACAGTGGTACTTTTAACATTTGTGAGTTTTCAGATTTTTTATATTTCTACGTTTGTGAATATGGATTAGCAGTTACTGTGAAGCTGAAATTAGAGTTAGATGTTTTTAGTCAGTGGGATGATAATCAGGTGGAAGGGAGCCAACAGAAGAACTGGGATATATCAAAGTCTGGTTGTTTGTGGAAGTGTATCATGGCACAAAGGACATTTCTAAGGACCTCAGAAAAAAATTGTTGATGCTCATCAGACTGGAAAAGGTTATAATACCATCTCTAAAATTTTGGAACTTCAAAGCAACTAAAGGCTTCTCTTACGTTGGCTAAAGTTAATGTTAATGAGTCCAGCATCAGGAGAACACTGAACAACAGAGTTCATGGCAGGATAAAGGAGAGAGCCACTTCTTTCCAAAAAGAACATTGCTGCCTGTCTGCAGTTTGCTGAAGGGCTTGTGGAAAAGACTGTGGGTTAGACGTTGTGTGGATGGATGAAACCAAAATAGAGATTTTTTTGTTTAAGCAAGAAGTGTTATAACTGGAGAACAGAGAACACTGCATTCCAGCATAAGTACCTTATGCCTTCTGTGAAGCACAGTGGTGAGCTTGCTATCATTGATGTAACAGATCATTCTTAATAATACCAGCAAATACTACAGGAAAATGTTAGGACATCTGGCCAGGTGTTGAATCTCAAGAGAACTACCTAAGCACATATGACGTCTATCAAAGAATAGTAAAAGAAGAATAAAGTTAAATGTTGTGGCACAGCCAAGACAATATCTTGACCTTCATCAGGACAATAGAACATTTCTAGA
>JAJAGP010004947.1:0-40455 GCA_025084515.1 Ancistrus triradiatus | reverse complement strand
AGCCACACCTCTGTAATTATCATCCCCATACAGTCGCTCATATTGTGTACGGAGATGAGGTCTGATGAAGTCCATCTTGTTGACAAGAGACCTGGAGTTGACCAGGAAGAGACTCAGAACGGCTGATCTGTAAGGGTTAGCCTTAGCCTGTAGCCTAGCACGTAGTCTGGCTCGCTTGGGCTCCAGTGAGCGAAGAACCTTTGGTGGAAGGTTTTTAGAATGAAAGGTGTAATCTTTGTGCTGATCTCTCATACAGAGGAGTTGTGCTAGATCGTATCACTGCTATTACTCCATAAACTGACAAACATAAAACAACAACAAAAAAGGAAAAAGCTGCAAAAGTAAGGAGAGCCTTGAGCTATAGCTCCTTCACACGCCACCATCTTGGAACATATAAATGATTATTTTACTATTTTCTTTTATTCAAATTTTTTGTACTTTTTGTCACAATTAGAAAAAAGGCATAAAAACAATTGTTTTGATATCGATATCAAATTGAAAGTATCGTATAGGTATCGGTATCGGTATCTAACATTTTCAACTGATACCCAGCCCTATTTATGTAGTTCATTTACATCTAAGAGTGCAATTAATCAAAGAAAAATTCTTAAAACACTTTCCTGATCATCTTGAACGTCTCCCTTTTCCATTTTCAAAATTATCATTTGCAAAAATCTGCTGTATATGTATGTGTATGAAATTAACATGAAGCAAAATAAAAGGAGTGATGAGAATTTATGTTCAATTGCCCTATGACATTGGATTACATTGGAGACACTGAAAGAGGCAGGTGCTAGCTTGTGACACAACAAATCTTGGGCTTGTATAATATGACACAGACACAGACACAGTCTTCCACTGTCTTCACTGTTACTACCAAGAATAGATTAAGTTTGAACACGTGCCTTGAGCATGTGAGATATTCATTCCAGTCCTAATCTCATTTGGACTGACATGATGATACAGCAGAAAGTAGAAAAAGAAAACAAAAAGAAAAAAGGAAAAGAAAACTGGTTTTATGGTCTCGTAGGACCATACTCGATTCTTTATATTATTATGATATTTTTGTGGACACCTAGAACATGGTGGTGATATTTACATTTTCAGAGTGTTTCTGGTGGCACGTTGGTGCAGTGCTTAGTGTTGTGGTCTCACAGCTCGAGAGATCTCCAGTTTGATTCCTATTACACACTCCTGTCTGTGTGATTTTGCATGTTTTCCCCATATGTGGGTTTCTTCCAGGTACTCTGATTTCTTCCCGTATTCCAAAAACATGGAAAACAAGCTGGTCTCTCTAATATACAGCTTCGTGGTGAGGTTGTTGAAACATACACATACTGTCAAATGTCAGCCATAAAGACTTTCAAAGTTGCCACTAACCTTCTGGTAGCTTCTTTGATCGATATCCTCCTGGTTCAGTCAACCAGTTTGGATGAATAGCCTGATATAGGTAAGGTTTTGGTGGTGCCATACACTTTCCACTTATTAATAATGCATTAAGGGTAATCTGAAGGACAGTTAAAGAGAAATGAAGTCTTTCTGTATTCTTCCCTTGTGCCTTTCCACAAATTGATCTAGTAGCCCTTTTGACAGCACCTTTCCAAAATGGTGATTCATTTTTATATTAACATAAACTAGAAGTGGAAACCTCAAGAAACAGCCACTGTTATTCGATGTGGTAGTGTCATGCAAAACCACTACAGCTGATGTGAGGTGAGGGCCAGATATCCTGGTGTGTAATTTGGATAACGATTGGTTGTACCTGAGAAAATTAATAATGGTTACTCAAAAGGGGCTAATCACTTATCTGGGTATTTTAATAATTAATCATATTTTTTTAAGTTATTTTCACACAGTTGGAAAAATTAGTCTCAATTTAATTTAATTTATTTTAATTTTCAGGGTGCAATATTACAAAAGGTAAGGATTCTGACAGGGTATGATGGTTTTCTGTAGGCACTGTAGGTGTGATTAGGAGCGTTTGTGCATGTGGCACTGACAAGCGTGATGATGTGAAAGTAGTACAGCGTTAAAGGGAATTTCCAGAATGAATAACATTAGCTACAGTAGGCATGCTACACTGTGGGACCAATCATACTGGAATTTCTATTTTAAAATATTCTAAAATTAAGAAATAAACATATTTGTTGGCAATATTTTTTTTGCACAAGCACACAATCTATAGAACAATCAGTTCGATCTTTGTTTATACAAACATTTAACTTCTAAAAGCAACATTATTTCTCAATGGTTAAATTGCAGCTGGAATACAAATGTTCATTTGATGGAACATAAACACAGTACCTTCCTATTTTGCCCACTCACACTAATTTCACCTTCAAATTAACTGCTAATTCTAGAGGGTCACATACTTTTGCCACTCAATAATATGTAATATTGGATAATTGTCCTCAATAAATAAATGACCAAGTATAATATTTTTGTTTGTAACAATGTATTATTGTTTAGCTGGGTTCTCTTTATCTACTTTTAGGACTTGTGTGAAAATCCGATGATGTTTTAGATCATATTTATGCAGAAATATAGAAAATTTTAAAGGGTTCACAAACTTTCAAGCACCACTGTATATGCACAGACGATTGTTCATCTCGGCCAGCCTGCAGACTCTTTATCTTCCTCTACCAGCTGTTTAAGCAAAAGTTATAGAGCATTATGGGGTGCCAAAGTACATCATTTTGATGAATGTTCACTTCTGTTACTTTCCTCTTTTAGTTTTGTTACTTCTGTGAAGAATATTCCAGGATTCTGCAGTTGAGCACATGATAGCTAGAATTAAAGCTAGTGCTCACTTTGTATATTTAATAAATATAAGGTATGGACATTTTAAGGACAACAGTAATATCCAATAGTGGAAATAATATTCAGTAGTTAAATACATAAAAATTTAGAAGCACTTAAAATAATAACATTTAGCACTTGTATTTCTGCAGGGGTGAATAACTGCAGCCCTTACCCTCAGCACATTACCTGAGAGCCTGAGGTTTGCCTATTTCTAATAAAATCCAGGTTTACATGTACAAATGTATTGTGCATTACTGCAAAAACAGTATGACACAATATAATCAAGGAATTATCTAGTTATTGCAAAACTGCACCATCATTGCTTACTGAACTGCCTTTGTTTACTTTAAAGAAGAATAATATAAAGGTCTGCACCATTTACCGACCCCATTATGTTATGTTCTGTCGAAATGGAAATGATCAGACATTACCATAGTCACATTACAGTCTTGTTATGCTGCTGCAATTTAAATATAAAGGGTATTTTCACAAGAAAACTGTGTGCAAGCGATACGTGAATGCGTCAGAGGTACCGCTGAAAACATGAGTGGAAGCCTAAACTGTTATACACATGCTGTGTTTGTAATTTATGGAAATTCACAATCATTATAAAACAACAGTAATGTACTGTTACAAAACTGTGTATGGGAAAGCCGTACCACTGGAGAGGATGGTATGATGGACCACTTGTTTATTGGAAGCCAAAAACACATTGTATTACGAAGAACACAAAAGATCAGTCAAATGAAACAGACACTCAAGGAGGGAATCTGAACTAGTTTATATAGTTATAGGTTAGAGATAATATACAGGTAGTTGGGGGATAAACAAAGAAGCACTACTTACAATAGGACAGGGGCTTTCACTTAGGAACGCCATTTACAGCTTGTTACAAATAAGCAGCAGAAAGTCCACACATACACAAGTAACTTTACATTTACAGCATTTAGCAGACGCCCTTATCCAGAGTGACATACAACTGATACAGTCTTACAATCTTACAATCCAAGCAATTGTGGGTTAAGGGCCTTGCTCAAGGACCCAACATTGGCAGCTTGGCAGAGGTGGGATCTGAACCCTGGACTTTCTGGTCCATAGTACCTCACCCGCTAGGCTACCACAGTAACCTGCATAAAAATGTATCTAAGTACATTAACCGAGTAAGAACAGGCTCTAGTCAAGAAGTGAGCTCACGAGCAAGCAAGCACCCTACAGGTAAGGTAGTTACTCGTACACACACACAAATGATGCACTTTCTGCTCTTAAACGCCTCTTGTGATTGGCTGCTGAGCTGACGTCCAAATTAATAGACAGATTTTTATTTCCTACTAAAATGTATTATGATTGTTAAGATCTCGGTTGTTAAAGTGAACGGACATAATACAGTCACTATAATACATTGTAGACAACAGGGTGTATGGCCTGCTGTTGCCATAGTGCATGATGTATTTGCTTTTGCTATAGAAAATATAAAAATTTTAAATTTATTTGTGCCATGTCTTTATGTCAGCAGAGACAAATGCCAAAATGTTTTATGCCATAAAGCGGTTCTTCTTCATAAGGTGTGTATGTATTATTAAATTACAAAAAGCCATATACTATCAGTGTAAATTTGAATCAATTGTTAATTACAATTATTTGGTCTTACAACTAATCTCCAGTTAAAATTTCATAATCGCCTCAGGAACAGCCCTGTGGCATTACAACTTTGAGTACCCCCTCTGGTTGCATACACACAGGTTCAAACTTGTTATTTACTCACCGACCAAACACAATGGGAGTACTGTACATGACTCATCACATATGAATGTGAAGTATGTGCTTGATAAGATCCATGTTCGTAATGAGAGTCTTAGGCTTACTTAATCCTTTTTAACAGTTTGTCCCTATATTTAGTTTTCATACTAATAAGACAATGTGTTGCTATAAACAGCTTTGGCTCACAAACAGCATGACTTCACATGTGATTTGCTGTTTGCTTCACATGTGATTTGCTTCAGTGCTGTTCTCAAATCTGGCAGTCCCTTCTGGGTAAAGAAGTCAAAAAAATCTCCAAAGGCCTGCTCTTAAGAATTTCAAAGAGGTTCTCTTGTTTAGGAGATGATATGTAAGAGAATGGATAGCAATGCCAGTTTGTCCCATCAGACCAGGTGGGGACATTGAGGGATGAATATATGATAGATAGATAGATAGATATGTGTGTGTATTTATGTATTTCTTAGAGATTCACCGAATGCCACGTTAAAAAAAAGATAGCAGGGGCTGCTGGCTTGTCCCTGGCTCTGCACTCCTGTTAGCTTTAGTCTCTTTGACTATGTTTTGTCAAACTCTGCATATTCAGTGGGGTGGTGCTGTTTTATGCGTCTTATTAAATCCGTTATTGTGATCGTTTTCTGAGTTGATCCTTCACAGCTTATTTTCGCCATGTTAGTACAGTGGCGCTTGAAAGTTTGTGAACACTTTAGAATTTTCTATATTTCTGCATAAATATGACCTAAAACATCATCAGATTTCCACACAAGTCCTAAAAGTAGATAAAGAGAACCCAGTTAAACAAATGAGACAAAAATATTATACTGTATCATACTGGTGTATGTTATGCTACCTGGCTAGTGAGAATGCTGTTCGGTGATGTAGTTCTACTCAGAGCTCAGCAGCCCTCGTGGCAGCAAAAAATATTATGTAATTTGCTGACCATTTGTTGTTGAGTTGTGTTTCTGCTATGCACCGATATGGAGGTATATGAAAAATGCATACTGTATGGGAAATTAATATTGGTGTACTGGTTGAACCGGTATACCACCCAGCCCTAGTTCAGGGGATTTGACTAAATAGTCAAGATGCTGCAATGTTTCCCATACACTGATTTATGTAACATCAGCATTGACTGTCAAATATTGATTTACATACATTTTTTTTTTAACTGTTTGAGGTGGATAAAATCTTATCTCACTGTAAAGCTGCATGCAGTGCACTGATTCACTCAGCTCCTCCTTACTCTACTCTCTCCCTCCCTCTCTCTCTGTCTCTCTCTCTGTCTCTCTCTCTGTCTCTCTCTCCGTCTCTCTCCGTCTCTCTCCGTCTCTCTCCGTCTCTCTCTGTCTCTCTCTGTCTCTCTCTGTCTCTCTCTCTCACACACACACACACAAATAAGCAAACACATATGGAATGTGTGACAGCACTACGTATTTCCTCCTCTATTTACATTACGAACAAGTATTTCAGAAGGGACAAGCCTGCAAAACTTGTCAAACGCGCACAAGACAGTGAGACACTAGCGTCAGCTTTTCACCACAAGAAGCTAATTCTCTAACAGAAACCAATTTGGAACTGTCCCGTGACCCACTCATGGTTCTCGCACTGTAGAGCACAGATCCTGCAAACATAATTCACTTGAGGGGAAAAGGAGCACAATGCCAGCCAAATGTTGTTCAGCATATAGCCTACTCATGCTGACACCACATGTTAAATAAAACTATGTTTAATTAGACTTTCTGCACCCGAGCCTGCGCTGTTACATGTGTCACTACAACTGCTGTGCTATTAATGCAGCAAATGTAGCTGGCAAATTAATATATGGGTTAATTAGGTTAATTGCTGTAATAATAAGGATAATAACCTTATGGGATCAAGGATGTATTGGCAAACAAACATTACACAGATATAGCTACAGTTTTTTAATTCTCCTGCAATAATTGCTATCCCAGTGATGAGATAATATTGTTCTCCTAACATCCAGTTAAAAAGTTCAGTGGCTCTATTAAAGCTTCCGTTCGTAAATTCAAGAATGTCTGATTTGATTCCAGTTCTACAACACCTATGGGAGGCAGCAGTGGTCAAAAACAGTTTTTCCTAACACACTGAAACATGCATTCAAACAGAACTAAAATGACCAGCATACCTCTGATCTGGATTAAAGAAAAACACACAGGGGAGGTGGAATGAAAACACTGCCATGGCCAACCAGGATGGATAAAAAAAATCACAGAGTAGGACCTGTAAAAGAGTAAATTATCCCAGCACCCAACGTAAATTTACTTAGATCTAGATGGAGCTTTAGTCACACTCTCCCAAACTCTTTCAGATTATTTTACTTTAGACTGCAACATTTTAAATGATCTGGGAGAGTCTCCAGACTAGTCAACATTTCCTGAGAAATGGAACCTCTATATAAGGGAAGGAAGCAGGGTAGCAAAAGGATATTCATCAGGGGAAGGTCAGACTAATTCACCATAAAAAGGTGTAATATGTGCTCGCCATTAACTAAACACAGAGAACATCCTGTATCATCACGTCATGGAAGTGATGCAAGAATCAGAATTCATTCAAATACAGTCACAAGCAACGTACGCACACAACACACATCCGTGTACCCCTCAACAGGAAGTGGAGGAAACCCTGCCACACATGAACCTCGTTCAGGTGTTTCAAAATAAACTGCCAACTCGGACTTAAGAGACAGTCCAACTTGTATACACAACTAGTTAACTGTATCTACATTATATAAAAACGCATTTAGTAATATAAACCAACTTATTGTTATATACTGTAACTGTTGTATACACTAACTGACTGACCTTCTCCAGTGACACCTGTCCATGCTCCAGGATCTACTATTCCTGGAAAATAATCCTTAGAAAACATTTTTGCTTGAACTGTGTAACAGCTTTGCATGATCACACAGTCACGTACTCAGAGACTGAAGCTGACATGACAAACACAGACGCACCGCCACTCCACTAACAAATTGCTAAAAACATAAAACATTCAAGCTGGTAGATATTAAAATGAAAAATATATCAAGAGCACTGTGTTTCTATGAAGATTTCTAGCTTTCTTCTCTTAGTGAGGAACTTTCAGTATATCAGCATCACTCGTCAACGCAGGAATGCTCACTTGTCAGTGCTTAGAAACGGTAGGCTGAAAGAACTGCACTGGCCAATTCATTTAGTGAACAAAGCTATTTTCACACAAACTTAAACTACAGCCCTTTTGTTCACACTCACTCAGTGATTCTCCCAGCTTCATTAGCATTTAAATAGGCATCTAGAAGACACCCTGATGTCCAGGGAATTCTAAAACAAGTAGTGGCTTTTACCAAGGGAACAAGAGATTTAACTCTCATTGCTGAAGGTGTTAAGATGCTAGCCCACCAGCACAGATTCAAGTCAAGGCAGAGCATTCCGTCTGTGGGTCATACATCTCATACACAACTGGCCGTGTCTGAGGTTGGGAATGCCAGTCAGGGGATCATTCCCGGCACTGTGGCAGTGGCCACTACACAGTTCTGTGACGGACTGGCGTCACATCTAGAGCATACATACTGTAGATGGAAATGGGTGTTCTGAGTTCTCTGGGAATGAGTCAAAGAGCCTCACAACCCTGACCAGGAAGAAGTGAGAGTAAATTGAGGAAAAAAATAAATAAAAGAAACAATTTGCAGAGTTGGGACTGTGGTAGCCTAGCGGGTAAGGTACTGGACTATGGACCAGAAGTCCAGGGTTCAAATCCCACCTCTGCCAAGCTGCCACTGTTGGGTCCTTGAGCAAGGTCCTTAACCCTTGGCTTGTAAGATTGTATGAATTGTAAGTCGCTCTGGATAAGGGCGTCTGCTAAATGCTGTAAATGGTTAATGATTTTGGAGAACTCAGAACGAACTGCAGGTTTGAGACATAAAATCATATTTTAGATATAATTGCAGATTTCTGTTTGGGGAAGCCTGCAGAGTGAGATTTGGCAATATGACCATGGGAACATACAGTGGGTTTTAATTTTCTTGGATAAGGTGTACCGCACAACATGTTTTTAACTAGTTATAAGCATGTATGTATTATTCTCTTGTACTTTATAGCAAATTAAAAACATGTACTCTGATGTAGTTAATATAGCATTACAAATAGCTATAATGAGGAGTATAAAAAGTGTTGGAAATGTTGGAAATGACGAGTTATCTATTTGTCATTCTTAGGACTTGGGTCTTCTCCTTGTACAAGAATAAAGGTATGAAAGCTTCACTCTCAATCATTCTTTAAGTAATTTTTAAACAACAACACATTTGGTTGAAAATTATTAAATTTGTCATTCTAAAAAAAGTATGTTACTCTTTAAAGAAATGCTGCAACACTACTAACTAAGCTCTATCCAAAACTTTAATAATGCTGCACCTAACTGTTTCCTTTCTAGCATTTAGGAGGCAGTGCTATGGGTCTTTGTGTGCATCGTATACATCATAGCGGCATGCATGGCAGGGCAGATTCCTGACTACTAACCTGAGAAGTGCTGAATATGTGAAATCGATTAGCAACAACTACGGGTGGGCAATGTGGCAAAACTAGTGCATCACAATATTTAAAGACATTTTCACGATTCACGATATTTATCACGATACATGTGATCACAGACAAAATGCATCAATACTGACAGATTCCTAAAAACTACTATTCAAATACTACCAATACTGTGATATTCAAATAATTCAAGTAACTTCGATACTAAGTGAAGCACTGACGATGTCCTCGGTATGTTCAGAAAAGCATGTCGTCTATCACGATAACTAAATGTATCACAATACAATAAAATATCGTCATATTGCCCAGCCCTAGCACCAACTATATCTTCCTCTATACTCATGTATTAATATCTTAGCCACGTGCCTATTGACCCACAGTGCCACTACTGCAAACAGACACAAATACACACACAGAGGTTTATGTATGTACAGTCGTATGAAAAAGTTTGGGCACCCCTGATAATTTTCATGATTTTAGTTTATAAATCATTGGTTGTTCAGATCAGCAACTTGAGTTAAATATATCATATAGCAGATGAACACAGTGATATTTGAGAAGTGAAATGAAGTTTATAGAGTTACAGAAAGTGTGCAGTAATTATTCAAACAAAATTAGGCAGGTGCATAAATTTGGGCACCCCAGCAGAAAAATTACATCAATATTTAGTAGATCCTCATTTTGTAGAAATAACAGCCGCTAAACGCTTCCTACAGCTTCCAGTCTGGATTCTGGTTGAAGGTGCTTTGGACCATTCTTCTTTAGAAACATCTCCAGTTCGTCAGGTTTGATGGTTTCCGAGCATGGACAGCTCACATTTGTCTAGGGACTGAGATGGCCATTCCAGAATGTTGTACTGGTTCCTCTGCATGAATGCCTTAGTAGATTTTGAGCAGGGTTTTGGGTCGTTGGCCTCGGTGCAACTTTGTCACTGATTCTTGAACATTGTTCTCAAGAATCTGGAGATATTAACTGGAATATGCGATCCTCAACTTTAACAAGATTCCTAGTACCTGCACTGGCCACACAGTCCCGCAGCCTGATGGAACCGCTACCAAATTTTACTGTGGGTAGCAAATGTTTGTCTTGGGATGTGTGCCGCTCCTTGTTATGTCCAAATAACTCAATTTTAGTTTCATCAGTACACAGCACTTTATTCCAAAATGAAGCTGGATTGTCCAAATGTGCTGTAGCACACCTCAAGTGACTGTGGCGTGTCTGCAGAAAAGGCTTCTTCTGCATTACTCTCCCATACAGCCTCTCCTTGTGCAAAGTGTGCTGTATAGTTGAACGATGATTAGTGACACCATCTGCAGCAAGATGAGGTTGTAGGTCTTTGAAGGTGGTCTGTGGCTTGACTATGACTGTTCTCACCATCCTTCGCCTCTGCCTATCTGAGATTCTTCTTGGTCTGCCACTTCGGGAGTTCCTAACTAGAACTGTGCCTGTGGTCTTCCATTGCCTCACTATGTTCCTCACAGTGGAAACTGACAGCTGAAATCTCTGAGAGAGCTTTTCCCTTTCCCTGAACCATGATGTTGAACAACCTTTGTTTTCAGGCCATTTGAGAGTTGTTTTGAGGCTCCCATATTGCCACTCTTCAGAGAAGATGCAAAGAGGAGAAAAACTTCCAATTGGCCACCTTAACCCTTTATCATAGTTGGACTCACTTGTGTATGTAGATCAAGGGTCAGTGAGCTTACAAAACATATTTTGTGTTCCAATAATTAGTGTTGCTAAAGGTATTCAAAATGACAAGCGGTGCCCAGAAATTTAGCACCTGGCCTTACAAAATTTTGTGTTTCCAATAATTAGTGCTAAAGGTATTCAAATGAACAAGGGTGCCCAAAATTAGTGCACCTGCATAATTTTTTGTTTGAATAATTACTGCACACACTTTCTGTAATAAACCTATAAACTTAATTTCACTTCTCAAATATCACGGTGTTCATCTGCTATATGATATATTTACCTGAAATTGCTGAGCTGGACAACCAATGATTTATAAAGAAAAATCATGAAAATTATCAGGGGTGCCCAAACTTTTTCATACGACTGTATGTACGTTTAAAAGTCAACAATATGAGAAATGACTTGGCCAAGTAGGAACATGATCTACTCAGGCAGTTATAGCGGAAGACATCTGAGACAAAAGTGAACGTGCTCAGACAAAAGCATACACAGCATAACAGCATCATAATGTATCATTACACCCCTAATGTACAGATGTTAGTTTTACAATAGGTTAATGTTAGATGAGTGGGTCACAGTACTGTGAGGCAAGTTGGTGGATTTTAGGAAAGGGAACAGAGACCTGCAGCTTTGGGTTTCAGTTGCAGGTCTCTTTACGTTTTGAGAGATCAACAACACGTGTCTCGCCCCTTAATATTTTATTGCTGAACACTCATGTGACCCTATTGGTAATCTTGGTACGCCAGCAAGAAATGTAATGAAATTTGGCATGGACGTTTACTGTGATATGGAAATAGAAATAATGGAAATAAAGCACATTCATGGATTGGTTTTCGTACCACACTAGCTGGTGGAAAAGTGATATTAGCTCCCTTAATGGCCATGTTTTCTACTGCACTCATGGACCCACTCTCCATCGTCATGCCTGCTTACTATAGCATTAACACCCGTAAGTGTCTTCAAGCCCAAATTCCTCATTTGGAATAGCTGATTAGCTTATCACCACACCACAAAGTAAACAGACCAGCAGTGTTGAGATAATGACTGTCCCTGATTTGCATCCTGAACCAGTCTTTCGAATTTTCAACCTTTTGCCTTCTGTTGATGTACTGGAGCTGCTACACACGACTGCATCACATGCCACTGTGCAATATGCACATGATTCATGAAACCCTCATAAAAAAAGATGAGCAAACTGCAAGTAAATGGACATTTCCGAAAACTCTCCGACAGATTCATGAACGCCACGTACACACGAGATTCATTAGTAGTGCACGCGTACGTTCCTTTATAATTAGCATACAATTACCATAATCCACGCCCATGAATAACAAATAACCACCACATGACACAGGCTTTGGACAGAGGAACACAGCAAAATTCCTCCAAAATGTCTCAGAAAAAAAACTATTCTGATTTGGAAATCAGTGTTTTATTGAACAAAGCACATTAAAAATCAACATTTCTTTTTTTGAAAGTCCATAGTGGTGTTTCAGATAAAGAAAGCAGCTTGACACCAAATTCCACGTAGGCTGTATGAATAAATCCACAATCTTCTAGTCAGAGCTTAATTTGAGCCCGATCCTGCCGGACCAAGATCCGGTACCGCTCATATTTGGAGCACATGCGTTCCGGTGTTCTTATTTGTCTGGATTAAACACCTCTGCTTATTTATATATAAAATAAAACGAAAATAGACAATATTAATAAATGAATTTTAATAAAATGGTAATTATGTGTGTAACCTCCATTCCAAAAACCCAAAGGGGTCATTTTCTTTGATCATCAGTCAGATGTGTGCTCACTCTTCAGGAGAAATGGCGAAACAAGACAACTGAAAGTCTTTTTCATTGATATAGATATTCTGTTTTGAAGGCTACTGTATTAGCTGTTGAACTATAAGCACAGTTGTGTTTAATCTTTCCAGGACCTTTTCACTTAATGCCCACTTACCGGATCACGGCACGCTCGGTGTTCCCTTACCTCATGTATTACAGATTAAGCACTGCTTCTAGCATTTATGTTTTTTTTACTCTCCAAACATCTGCCAGCCGAGCTGCGTGCCACCCGAGGCTTCCACCTGGCCACAGCGCTCAGAAGACAACATTAAGTATAACAGATCAATTGCAAAATTTACAGGGTTTTTTTTATTTATATACGTGAATGCATCATTAGATCATCGTGCCTTGATGCAGTGGTGTAGCCTTCATTTATACTTACACTGGTGCTTGAAATTTTGTGAACCCTTTAGAATTTTCTATATTTCTGCATAAATATGACCTAAAACATCATCAGATTTTCACAAAAGTCCTAAAAGTAGATAAAGAGAACCCAGTTAAACAAATGAGACACATATATTATACTTGGTCATTTATTAATTGAAGAAAATTATCCAATATTACATATTAGTGAGTGGCAAAAGTAAGTGACCCTTTGCTTTCAGTATCTGGTGTGACCCTCCTGTGCAGCAATAACAGCAACTAAATGTTTCCTGTAACTGTTGATCAGTCCTGCACACCGGCTTGGAGGAATTTTAGCCCATTCCTCCGTACAGAACAGCTTCAGCTCTGGGGTGTTGGTGGGTTTCCTCACATTAACTGCTCACTTCAGGTCCGTCCACAACATTTCGACTTGTGTGCTTAGAGTCATTGTCTTGCTGCATGACCCACCTTCTCTTGAGATTCAGTTCATGGACAGATGTCCTGACATTTTCCTTTAGAATTCTCTGATATAAATCAGAATTCATTGTTCCATCAATGATGGCAAGCCGTCCTGGCCCAGATGCAGCAAAACAGGCCCAAACTATGATACTACCACCACCATGTTTAACATTAGCCAATGTGAGAGAGGCCTTCAGTTGCTTAGAAGTTATTCTGGGGTCCTTTGTGACTTTGCCAACTATTACACACCTTGCTCTTAGAATGATCTTTGTTGGTCGACCACTCCTGGGGAGGGTTACAATGGTCTTGAATTTCCTCTATTTGTACACAATCTGTCCGACTGTGGATTGGTGGAATACAAACTAGAGATGGTTTTGTAACCTTTTCCAGCCTGATGAGCATCAACAACTCTTTTTCTGAGGTCCTCAGAAATCTCCTTTGTTCGTGCCATGATACACTTCCACAAACATGTTGTGAAGAGCAGACTTTGATAGATCTCTGTTCTTTAAATAAAACAAGGTACCCACTCATGCCTGAATGTCATCCCATTGATTGAAAACACCTGATTCTAATTTCCCCTTCAAATTAACTGCTAATCCTAGAGGTTCACATACTTTTGCCACTCACTAATATGTAATATTGGATCAGTTTCCTCAATAAATAAATGGCCAAGTATAATATTTTTGTCTCATTTGTGTAACTGGGTTCTCTTTATCTACTTTTAGGACTTGTGTGAATATCTGATGATGTTTTAGGTCATATTTATGCAGAAATACAGAACATTTTCAAGGACTACTGTAACTGCTCACACCCAACATGATACATCATATGAGAGGTGTTTTATGTTACGTAAATCATTGGATATGCTGCACAAGAAAAGTAAAAATGCCATTTAATATGCCAAACATCACTTACTGGAAGTATCTCACATTAGTGTGTTCGTTCTCCTGGCGAGAGCTGAGTGTTTAGGCTTACTGGAAGTTTCTCTGAATAACAGGCTGTATTGTAGTGCTTGTTATGTGTAATTTCATGTACTTTTATTTAATGCATTATAGAATTGTAATATTAATAATTCTTATAATTTTGTCAGCACTTTAATTCAAGTGCAGTCATGTCTCATAACACTTTTGGCATTTTTCGGACGTTACGAACAGTTTACCCCCGCTGAGGACCATGTGTACATTTTAGTCATACGTACTAACATTTTGGGATTACGAATATTTTCATGAATCCAGACATTTACGAAAAAGGTGTTTTACGAACGATTTACGCGCAAATTTGTTCTGCTCACGTTTCATGGTTGAGGCCCTATGATTCCAGATCCAGGAGAAGCTGCAGTATTGTTATCGTAAATATCATGTCTACTCATTTTACTCCATGCATTGGGAAAGTTCAACAACCATTTTGTGTACAACGTGGCAACAGCTTTTGCATATTATTTGCATTATGTCTTCAGAGAGTCTGAAGGGCAGATGGAAATTTTGTTTACTTGCTCACTGTTGATGAAATACATTATGACACTACAATCACGCAAGAATTGCATTAAGATATGAAACTCTAAAGACGATGTTTAAAGTGTTACCAGCAATTATGTGCATTACACTTAATCTTCAATTAAAATAACATAATCTTGACAGGCGTAGTAATGGCATGATTGCATTATAAAGCTATTTTAGAAATAATTTGTGGGTGTATGATGCCATGCCCAGCAATTATATACTCACAGCATGCCAGTGGCTTTAACCACCTTGATTTTGTAACCTCAAAGTTTAAAAGCATAATGATGAAATGAATTTTATCGTGCAAAGTAACAAAAATAGGCATATCTGTAGTGTCAATAAAACACTGGGACCAACTGTATAAACAAACATAACCAGTGTTTCGCTTAGCATAGCAGCTTTTTCGTTTACATAGAGCACTTGACATTTATCAATACTATGTTTCGCAACCTGACTTGAGCAAACTTTGATTACCCACACAGATAAAAACTGTTAAAGTCCTTACACAGAGAAAGGACTTTGTATTTCTCTGTAAAGTATATCTAATATAAACAGATCAACATCAGCTTACACACAGATCATGTAAAAAAGCATCGGACAATGCCTAAGCCAGTACTCCTCAATTCCAGCCTCAAGGAGACATACTCAAGGCCTTCATGAGCTACATCAAGGACGTAGCTGATTAAGGAATTACTTCAACAAGGAAAAAACCAACCTGTCCAGGACTGGGAATGAGGAACTAGGCAGAATATTCAGCAAAATGCATGTAACACAACTGTATCCAATACAGCCAACATCTGAAACTACCCAAAACTTAAAAAAAAGCATTCCACAATGCTGCCACTACCCCCTGGCTATGGCAATCCAGCTGTCAATCCAGTAATGTGCAGTTTTCTCAATGATTTCTGTAATGACTGAATTGATAGTGAAAGTGACAAAGCAATGCTGTTCTCACTAAACTGTTTCTAATATTCAGTACGGTCTGAAACTTTATTACAGCATTCAAGGAAATGTTGGTCTTAAGCATGTACTAGAGGAATTGTTTAATTTGTGACACTACATTTTTGTGGTCTTGAACACTTTGTATTGTACTGATTGCAAGATAAGAATAACTTAATTTTTAAAGAATTCACAATAGGCATGCAAGGACTAACGCTTTGAACTTTCAATGTAAGCACTATAAACAGTACTTATCTGTAACATTTCTTTATTATTATTATGCCACCTAGTACATCAAATACATGGACGTTGTGATCATTAGCTCATGTTGAGGCAGTGGACTGTGGTAGCCTAGTGGTTAAGGTTCTGGCCTATGGACCAGAAGGTCCAAGGTTCAAATCCTGCTTCTGCCAAGCTGAAGCAAGACCCTAACCCACAATTGCTTGGATTGTAAGACTGAATCAATTGGAAGTTGCTCTGGATAAGGGCATCTGCTAAATGCTTTAAATGTAATGTAGTGTAAGCTTGGTCCCTCTGCTATGGGTTATATTTAGGCTAATGGGATGATCTCAGCTTTAATGAAGAATACCAGTGGTTATATTCAGTCATTACTGGGCACCTGTGAATGTTCATCCACCCTGCTCAAAAGATTCAACCAGGCTAAACATGCAGCTGTATGACCAGAAGATTGTACCTGAGCTACACGAGATATCCTGGTAATAAATATCACTTTCTGAGGTCTTTCCATGCCATAACTACTCTACAAAACTGGCTTAAAAAGTAAGTTACATGGAAAAATAACTTACACTAACATACCAGTCAGAGTGACGTGTAAACCAGAAGATGTAGGCGAGTTTCTTCACACAGGATGTGCTAATCACACGCACCAATCAAAAGCAGTTCTGAGCATGTCTCAAACTGCCACAAACCTTAGGAAACAATTTACAAGTCATGGCATATCAGAGGGCAAAACAACACTGTAATCTATTGATTTGCTTACTTATTAACCCATGATTCTGACCTCTGCAGCCAGGTTATATTAAAGTGTGGAAGCTAATTTGAAAAGAAGTCTCTCTACAAAGATCAGAAACATTACAGAATGGTATAGCCAAGCACGGTTTTGCATGCCACAAGTGGTGGATTTGGTTGACCTTCCTAGCCAGCAACAGCAAAAGTAAATATTTGCTAACATCTGACAAGCAGCACAAGCAGAACCCTGTGTTCTCCCACAAACAACAGAAAGTATGAGAGATACTGTTGGTCTCCTCCAACTCCTATCCACCTTACCCTGACTATCAAGAACACTAAATTGCTGGGACAAATCACAACTGCAGACAGACTAGGATTTGCAAACACTGTTCAACTGTATATAAATTGAGCCACAGCTCATATGAGTTATTCTCATCAGCTTATTGTAGTCTTTTTAAGAATGAAAACATGGAAACTACGTACAAGCAGAACAGGTTTTGAGGAATATATATGTATTTTGGGTTTCCCTACAGCCTTAGTAACTTCCTCATACTGTCTTGACATACATTCATAACGATTTTTAAATTATCTAATGGTTTCCCATGCCCTTTGCACTGTGCTGTTCACAGACTACCCATTAACGCTGCATGCACTGAAGCTGGACGCCTCTCTGCAACTTGGCCCAGTGTGTAATTCCAAAAATTCTCGATAGGATAGAAATTGAATGAAGATGACCAGGATGAGCAAGTCCAAAAGTAGGTCCCCATTCAGCCTACCATCCACCTTTTGTCAAAAATAAAACACTACAGTAGAGTGTGCGTCCATTTAAACTCTTTATTTAATCTATATGCTTATACTACACAGTCTGTATCTTTCCTATGAGACTATGACCAAAGAATCTCATAGGAACCACAGGAATAACCACCACAAAACCATGCAACCTTCACCAGACAAATAAATTGGGTGGTTTCTAATATTGTGGTTTTTCTCCATTGAGTGAACAGAAAGAATAGATAAATTCAAACAAATTAAAACGCCAGCTATCACATTATAATATATAGTATGTTCATCTGAGTAATTATTTTTGACTGCCATTGTATTTATAATGCTACTAGGGTGGACCAGTCACATACTGTCATATTCAGTACTACACAGATATCAGCAAGTAATGACCAATAACCTCACTGACATTTACCTTTACATTTAGCAATGTAACGGGAACCCTTATACAGAGTGACTTACAACTGATACAATCTTACAAATTCAAGCAATCATAGGTTAATGCCCAACAATGGCAGCTTGGCAGAGGACCATCTAGTCCATAGTCCAGTACCTTAACCGCTAGGCCACCACAGGACAGCCCTTAAATAGCTGTGGTCATAAGGTTCTACATTTTAAAGGACCAAACAGTGGACTTCCAACTATATAGTCTTAACAACATCCTTTTTAGACAAGAGGAAAAAACACGGACATCTGATAACTAATTGACCCAAGCAAACCCACTGCAAGCATCTGTTGCCATGTTACAATAATGTTATAAGTACAGTGGGGCAAAAACGTATTTAGTCAGCCACTGATTATGCAAGTTCTCCTACTTAGAAAGATGAGAGAGGTCTGTCATTTTCATCATAGGTACACTTCAACTATGAGAGACAAAATTAGAAAAAAAATCCAGGAAATCACATTGTAGGATTTTTAAAGAATTAAATTGTAAATCATGGTGGAAAATAAGTATTTGGTCAATAACAAAAGTTCAACTCAATATTTTGTAACATAACCTTTGTTGGCAATGGCAAAGGTCAAACATTTCCTGTAAGTCTTCAGCAGGTTGGCACAAACTGTAGCTGGTATTTTGGCCCATTCCTCCATGCAGATCTCCTCTAGAGCAGTCATGTTTTGGGACAACATGAACTTTCTGTCTGGACAAGTCTGTGAGAGCCAGAAATCTTGCTTGTTTGTGGGTGACCAAATACTTATTTTCCACCATGACTTACAATTAAATTCTTTAAAAATCCGACAATGTGATTTCCTGAATTTTTTTTTTCTCATTTCGTCTCTCATAGTTGAAGTGTACCTACGATTAAAATTACAGACCTCTCTTGTCTTTCTAAGTAGGAGAACTTACACAATCAGTGGCTGACTAAATACGTTTTTACCCCACCGTATGATGGTGTTTGTGTCCTGTGTTTAGATGCCTGTTTTATGCAGCATGCCAAGCCAAATGTTCACAGCATAAAGTACCTGAGTGGACATGATTGGGAAAAATGTCAGATTGAGTCAAATTGATGATTTAGCATTTCAGCTCATAATCAATGTTGATATCTAAAAGTGCAGACAGGTGACACTGTAAGATGATACCAAGTTCTCCACAATGCAATGTATTTTTATTGAATATAGGTCTCATTTAATCTCATTCGGTTAACACGTACTAAACACTTGATGTGTTACAAATGAGATCCGTAGCTCATGTATAAAGTGTGCATACTACAAAGAGTGATATTATTAGCACATTATATTAAAACTGCAATATACATTTCTAAGTATCGGTATTGTCAAGAGTCAGTGCACAGGATTTGCCTTCTTTTCTTTGTTACAACACTGCACTGTTTAATAGGCCTACTGCATTTGATCGTGCTGATGTTAAACTAAACAATACCTGAATTGACACGTGGAACTGTTTGTGCTTTGATAGGAAAATTTCAGGAATAAGATCTGGATGCATACCCTGAATATACCTCGATATGATATTTCTGTCTTATCGCACGCCCCTAATGGGAAGCAGCGTCAGTATGATGATGCTTGCGGCTCACCCAGGGTCTTGACTGCGATCTGGCGGGTGAGAGGTGGAGGCAGGTTGATGCACACGAGATCCACATCTTGGTGCAGGAGCACATCATCGATCCGGCTAGTGTAGAAGGGCACCTCCATCTCCTTGGCCAGCTCCTCGGCCTCTTCCTGCGTGCGCCCCCACAGCGCCTCCACGGAGAAACCTTCGCTCTTCAGCAACGGGATGATCACCCGCGCCGTTAGGCTAGTCCCAAACACACCGACCCCAGGCAGCATGGCGATCACTGATCACAGATCACTGGAATGCATAGTAGCGCAACTTCAGACAAAAAGATCCGCTCTCTCTCTCTTTCTCTCACTGTAGTGTCTCTATGTCTCTCCTTCCAGCATCAGGTCGGCCATCCACCTGCACCGCGCGCCCCACTGCAGCCGCTGCCTCGCATTGTCGCCTCTATCCGCGCCTCAACTCTGCGCTTTATTCTTCAACATCTTCTTTTCAAGCCCACCCTATTCGCAAAGGACCCAGCATCCAGAGACGTGCATTTCTAATCCTGCAACGCTCGCTTCATTATACCGATAAGCTCCAGTAAATACAGCGATGGACGCTCAGTACGTCCGCTTATACCCTTCACACCGTGACTTGCAATTTACACGCATGCGCAAAATGTAGACAGGTCCGGATGACTGGGTTTATAAACCCGGTACATATTTCTCATGACTAGAGACGGAACCCGCGCGGCTTGTTGGGTGTAGTACCGCGGTCAGTGTGTCTGTCACTGAGCCTCCCTCCGCGTTCCTCCTCCTCCTGGCCTAACTCCCTTTATCTCCTACAGCAGCTGAACCGAACACGGCCCTCCACTCACAGCGCAGCAGCTAGGGTTGCCAGGTCTGTATTAATAATGGTAATTCCGGCTCTTTTCAGAGGGCCGGCTCTTTTGGCTCGGCTCACTAAAAAGAGCCGGCTCTTTCGGCTTCCAAGTGGCTCTTTAGATATTTTGTAGCTTAATTTATTACCAAAGTATGTGAAAAATGAATTACTAATGTAAAAACCCATAATCTCCGATGTTTGTTATTATCAATATGCTTTTTATTTATATACTCACAATGGAACACGGTAAACTCAATTATACAATACAAATATATTTATAATTATAATACAAATCAATTATAAAGTACAAAACCGAAGACCGATCTTAATTACAGGTCCACTCTGGTCTCAGGTCTCTGATTATGTGTATTATTTGTAAATTTGCAACTATATACAGGGAAACAATTTTTTTTTCTTTTTTTAGATTAGATTCAACTTTATTGTCATACAAGTACAACGCAACGAAATGTAGTTTAAAATCTAACCAGAAGTGCAATAAGCAGCAATGTGTCGGAATGTACAATAAATAAAAAATATATATAAATCGGCTCACAATCAGGAACCGGCTCCTGTCGTTCAGTTCAAAGAGCCGGCTCTTAGAGCCGGATCGGTCGCGACCGACACATCACTAGTCTGTATGGAACACAAACTTTCATCAAGCAGTACAGGGTGTTGCTTGTTCAACACGGACAGGAAAAACGGCGACCAAAACCCTTCATTTGTAGAACTAGCTTTTTTTTTTAGTAAATCCACCATCATTTCTATCAATACCCAAATGTAGCCGTCTTACCTATGCAATAATCACACGGTTATTTATTCATACGTTCCAGGCCTCACTGATGTGATCTACATTTCTGCATATAGCTAACTTCCTGTTTTCAGATACCTCATGATCTATAGAAGTACACAATAATAACATGGACTTTACGATGCCGGACTTTCTGTGCAGAGCCCCAGCTGGAACAAAAAGCTGATGGATTTAGTGATTTAGCAGATGTCCTTATCCCAAACAACTTTCAACTGATACAATCTGAGCAATTAAGTCCCAACAGTAGTCGCTTGGCAAAGGTGGAATTTGAATGCTGGGCCCTTCTGGTCCACAGTCCAGTATCTGAACTGCTAAGTCACCACAGTCCCAGTGAAAATAAGTAGTTATGATCAAGGTTAGGATCAAGTAAACAAGGTACTCCATTTGTTTTTAAACTACTTGTGTTTTTTAATGTATAATGTCCTCAGATACAGATAAGTTAAGGTCAGAATGGTGCAGTTTTTTTTAATGAATTTGTTAAGTAGGCTATTTGTACTTCACCTAAATTAACTGTAATTTCAGTAATTTATTTCTCTTTTTTCTCTTTAAGTTTGTGTACCAGTAGTAGCCTGTATTTATGGCATTTTAATAATGTGTTATATGTTTTTCAGACTTTTAAACATGCATAATAAAGTATGCAATCATGAAGTGGTATTCATGCTATCGTGAATATCCAACAATGCTTCACACACACACACACACACACACACACACACACACACACACACACACACACACACACACACACACACAATACAGCTAATAATAATGATAATGTTCTTAGTATAACAGCCATAGCAATAAGTCCACATTTCCACTATTTTCATTGTAGTTCTTTCACAGACACTTTAACCGTCCCTAGTGGGAGATTATGTTCCTAAAACACTGAACTCTTACCTCTTTCATAATCTTTTTTAAAAAATCAGAAATCGGGTGACTTAGCCATTAAAAACAACCCAACAAAATTATCTCACTATTTGATCTTACATTTAGCTAATGTTGTAAACATCACAATGCTGACATAAATAAATAAATAAGTACATAAAGCAATACCCACCTATTAGAAGGTGTTTAAAGTTGACCAGAAACCCATTTATACAGAAAACCACAGGTCAGCACAGTCAGTTACTTGATATCTACTTTCACATTCAAGTCTGGTATACCTATAATAAAGTATTTACTGTTTAAAAGATATAGTTTGAGAAAACATTTATTAGAAATCTTTTTGAATAAATAATAATAAATTATTACATTATTTTATACACTGTCAGTACTGATAAAAGCATATCTAATGTATACAGATTTCCACCCAACCAGAATACAAAATACCCAACCTGGGGAAGAATCTAAAGTGAAATAGTGAGACTTGGCAACACCAAAACACTGCGTGTTACCACAGCAGAGGCGCGGCACGGAAAAGGGCGTGGCTTAAGAGAAAGACGTGTGGGGGCTGGAGTTGATGGCTGGAACTCAGGCCTTCATTTAAAAATAGATGTAATAATATTAGGTTTATATTAGATAGAGGTCACTACACCTTTCTTGTATCAAACCTTCATTTTGTTTATTATATTATTTTTTAGAAAGAATTTGACTCAGTTGTGTTGTTTTCCCTGAATACAAGTCATTTATCAGAACTAAATAGTATGGATATAGAAACAAAACTGTTATAACCTGTGGTTAATTTGTGCCGGATCCTGCCAGATCTTGATCTGGTACCTCTCATATTTGGGACGCATGAGTTCCGGTACTTTATGTGGATCCAGCACCACTGCATTTTTCTACATAAATTAAAATGAAATTTTAATTAAATGATACTTATTTATGTGTAAATATGTCTTATGTCTTAAAAGCCAAACAGCTCTTTTTCCTTGATGTTAACTGCAGTCCTAGCATAAATATATCATCAGTCACATTTTGCGTGCTCATGCATAAGCAGTATACATATTAAAATGCACCATAGGGTATGCAAAGATTTAGTTAAATATTATTTAATTTGATATGATGGAATAGGCCTCAATAAGTACAAAACATATTTTATGTAATGGTGGTTTAATAAGCATTTTGTATTGAAACCTTAAATATTAAACCATTGAATTATTACACTTTTTAAAGCAGAACATAGGATGTGGAACATGGCCTGTGTATGGATTGTTCTATGAATTTGCTTACTGTAAGTCTCAAATAAATGTTTTTTTTTTTATTATTTATTACAATATTGAATTGGTTAAACAGCTTTTTAATTATAATCGTCACTTATTGACATAGTGAATTTCCAGACACATTTGGAATGCTTATCTGACCAAAAGAAAATCTGTAGCTTTGATGATATTCCATAAATCATGCAAAATAAAATGTAATGAAGCTTACCTTACAATTCTACATGGAGTATACTAAATGTTACTAAAAACTAAATGTTTTGGAGAGAATTTTAATGAATATTAATCACAGTTAATGCACAGTCACGTGTACTCATGCAAAATTATTTTGGATTGGATAGAATTTTACTTTCCTAATGACACAAAAGTTTGTTTGACCCTGTGACTGACTGCTATATATTTTCAAATTTCATTAAAGAAATATAAATAACACCACGTTAGAAAGAATTTACAAGATTATTACAAAAAATAAATATTCAAAGAAATCCCTGGGCCCAGGCATTCATGTGGTGTCAGTCTGACTGGTGCTACCTACCGAACACTCTTACCAGAGCGACTACCAGCTTATCCAATCTGACAATCCAAGCAATTGTAGGTTAAGGGACTTGGTCAAATATCCAACAATGGCAGCTTGGCAGCTACAGGATTTCATCCCTGGACCTTCTGGTCCATAATCCAGTACCTTTACCGCTAGCCTACCACAATATCAAACTATACAACATGACTTTTGTATAATTTTGTACAATTCTTTAATATTTGATTTCTGTTTATTTACTTACTAGGTACATAAGTTAAGATTCATGATATGTTATCATGTGAAAGGTCACTCTTGGGGCCTGGAAAGATGTACTTTATATGTTCAGTGTGTCACTTAATTGCATTGTCATGCAAAACCCTGTGGGCTTATTCATATCAGAAATTGGAATATACTGTAATGGGGATGAATGGTTACATGTGGACTGCTGTAAATTCGAGTAGCATGTATGGATGGCTGGTATGGACTGGTACGGATGTTTATATTAGAAAAATCATAGATAGGCATCATGTTTCCATTATAATGTGTTTTGACTCAGTCATTCCAAAAGTTTTTTGCAAAATAAAAAGAAAAGCTTTCAATTTCTCCTTTGTGGTAGGTAGAGATTAGGTTAAAAACATTAAAGTATTGCATTTATAGACTGCTGTTAACCCTGATTGTCAGTACCACTGCTAATTAGCTTGCTATTTATGTGTAGATATGTTTAATCTGGGCGGCATTTTGGCAGCAGTTAGCACCGTCACATTACAGCTCAGAGATGCTTGGCTCGATCCTCCCCGTGTCTGTGTGGGTTTTCTCCGGGTTCCTCCCACATTCCAAAGACTGTATGTTAGGTTAATTGGTATTTCCAAAAGTGCCCCTTAGTGTGTGTGTATATGAGTGCATGTGCCACATGATGGATTGGCGCCCTGTCTAGGGTTGTTCCTGCCTCGTGTCCTTTGAGGCTGGCTAGGCACCGGCTTTCCTGCGACCCTGACTAGGATTAAGCGGATAAGAAAAGTAAGGAGTGAATGAATGTGCTTAAACTCTTCCCAATCAGAAAAAAACCCTAAAAAAGTGACAATGAATGGTATGAAAGGCATTATGAAATAATATATGGGTCATATATACAATGCCAAACTCTTCTTTGTATTTCTGAAAGGCAGGATGTTTATAAAAAAGAACAGGAATGTGGAGTCATACAAACTGAGCACACAACACACAATGTTTGCTCATCAGGTATACAAGAGAGGAACATGTGTTTTTGTACTTAATGAACATAATACGTGGTTTCATATCAACATAGACAATATGACTGAGTTTAAGCAGCCCACAAAAGCTGCATTGTTAGTTTAAGCGTGTTAAAATGGGCTTAAGTGTGAAGCACAGATGTGTATATTAACACAGACTGGCTTGATCTACATGTTACAGAGATTTGGTTATTGTGTTATCTACTTAAAAACTGTATAGGCAGGCTTCTGTTAGTTACCAGACATAGTGTGTTTAACACTGCCACAGAAGCAATGTTTTGGAAATGTAGAGTGATAAACTAACAACATTTTGGGAACAAAAGTAGGATACAATATGTGTTATGTAGTATATCGTTAGTGTGGCCCAGTACGACAAAGCAGTCTAGAAACGCCCCTGTTCTTAATGCAGGCAAGACAAATGATTTTCAAAAAGCACAGCTATCGGAATCTAGTGACATATTTTATTTTGTTTATTAATATGCAAGGGAAGCATTTATTTTACTGTATAGCGATACAATGGTAGCCACTCGTTTTTCTGGTATCAGGCTGAGGTATTAATTATAGGACATATCCCATTTCCCACAAAGTAGGCTACAATCACGCCACACACTGCATGCCAAAATCATACATGAATTACTTCATTACTTCATTTTCATATCCGCGTAATCCTTGGTCAGGGTCGCGGGAATGCCGGTGCCTAGCCGGCGACACAGGGCGCAAGGCAGAAACGACTATTAAGAGGGCGCCAAACCATCGTAGGGCACAACACTCACAATCTCATATGCTAATGGGACAGTGCCATCTGCTGTAGCAAACAGTAATATAACTAGTATTGTAGGAGGAGTTCCGACAAACTGCTGATTTATATGCTGCAGAAGTTTCCACCCGTTTCTCTGTAACCTCAGTAAGAGATAAATGTTCCTTAGATCTGCGTGGCTGCCAAATGGTAGATGATCCTTCTAAAGTGAAACAGCTAGGTGAAGGTTCTTCAAATAATTTTGGGGGTAAGGTTCAGTGACGTTTGTAACCAGGGGCGATTCTAGGACCAGAGCTTTAGGAGTGCTGAGATTATCCTTACCCTGTTTGTTTTTTGTTTTGTTTTTTAACAGAAAACTGTACATTTTAAAATAATTTTGGACTGTCATTCCCACACTAGTGAAGGAAAAACATCTGACTTTTTGGGTAGGGGAAACACCTGCTGTAAAGAGACCAACAAATTGGAGAAAACCTCCTTTAATGCTGACCATTTGAGCTACAAAGCCATCATTTGGTTTCTTACCATTTGCGAGGCATGGGGACTGCTGTATTTTCGATGTTAATATTTTTATGTTTAAACCATAAACCATCTATGGTTTTAACATTTTCTATCTTATCAGAAACAAACTCCAATTACGAAACAACAAAAACAAGTTTTTAAGATTTTTAGGGGCACAAATGAGAAATCTCCAGGCTCACTTACACAATAAAAACATGCATTTGTGTTAATGAATTACAGCTAGTAACAGAAATAAAGGACACGGGAGCCGATAAAGGTGGATGAATTTAAGCACTTTAATTCAAATTGCTCATAGGCACACATGAAATTTAAAGGGCTATTCTCCAGTACTGTGCATCCACATGTGAACATCCTACAATAATCCGTGCCTATCAAGAATCCAGGAACAGAACAGCATTAGACATTCAAAAGCTAGTACAGGTTTTGGTTGAGCACACCCCTCACCACCACATTACAGACAGGGACTCTTCCCCATTTGGTGCTAAATGATGGGAGAATTTGAATTTCCTGACCTGAGATGTTTCGAGATAATGTAGATCAGTGATCCCTTTGCTACATGTTCCACTGTACACAGGCATATATTAAATACATACTGTACACTCACATACAAAGAACTGTGCAAAAGTCTAGGCACCCTAAATTTTATATAACCCCACTTTTTCCTGGTCAGGGTTGAAGAGGCCCTGGCGCTTAATCCCCGGAGAACCCTGGGTGCAGACACAAGCAAGCCCTGTATGGGATGCCAGTCCTTCGCAGGGCAGGGACGAGGTGTGATCCATCAATCAGCTTCCCTTCCTTAGACACAGCCAGTTGCAGCCGCACATTTCAGCCAACATAATCAGAAAGCACCGCTGGGACTTGAACCCGGGTCCCTGTAGTGGTGGGCTGGCGAATTATTTTATATTAAGTAACAGAATACTTTTCAGATAAAACTTTGATCTTTTTATAGATGCTTAATCTACTAAAACTGCTCTCAAACCCAATTTCACTCTTTATTGCCCTTAGATGTGCCAGAGACTTTTGTACAGTACTGTATATACATATCATCCTCGTCTTTCCCAGATGGGAATCAGGCTAAACTGAACATACATGCTTTCCATACACAAACAGAATTATGAGGCACCCTGCCTCTTACCATAGACCTAATGTGGCCTCCTATGCACTATCTGGCTGTGTATATCAGTAACTCCCATCAGTGTTTGCTTTAGTGGCTCATTAACCATTACTAGATTAACTCACCATGCTCTTGTCTCATGTTGATAAACATTTCAAGAGTTAAACCTTCTCACCAGACCTTTGGTCATAAAACGTGATCAATTCAAACAACAGTTTCAACAATGCTGGAACCCATTTATTGTCCTGGTCCCATAACAGGGCTCTCCTAATGAACCAGAAAAAATATATTGTGCTTCCAATGGGCTTAGAGGAAGAAAACAGAAACACCAGGAACACGTACCCAGATAGAAGTTCACCCACTCCCTATAATCAGAGAGAATATGAAGTTAACACTTAAAAGTAACAAAGCCGATATGCAGAGACTAGGGACCACAGAAAACACAGTAAGACTATGTAAGCTAGTGCACGGCTAGAGACACCACACAACCACATAGTCCATTTTAGGGATTCCCTCTCTGTAGTCATTTCTACCACAAATGCACTGTACAAAAATACAATGTTCAGATTACAAAATACTGCACAACTAAAAAAAATTAAAAGAAACCATTCAAATATATACAGTAAGATATCCATTTTTTAGCATACAGGCTTGTATGATATCCAATACCAGTTTTGACAAAGAACTGCAAAGATGACAACAGGGAATCCAATCTCTCAGTCTTAGCCAAGCTATGGCTCTAACCAATTCAAGCAAAATGAACTGCAACGACATAATCAGACACCGTGTTTGAACGTAAATAAGCCTAATACACAAGTTACTTTCTGAAACAAAGCCATAAAAGCTTGTGTACACTTACACACACACACACATACACACAAAAATAACATCCAGCTTGTTTTGGCACAAATTATACTTTGATACAAAGGACAAAGAAGTCATATATATAAAAAAAAGTTTAAATCAACAGTACTTCCTTAGTCAATACCAGCTTGTCAGGTTCCTTAAATAAAAATACGATTTTTTCCTTTGCGTTTGGACCTAAACATTTGCAAACAGAACTGGTTCTGGATAAGCCTGATAAGAACATGCTTTTAGTTGCTCCAGCTCTGACCTTCCTGTTATACATTTAAACGCCCAGCTTGATCTTTTTTATATGCAGTGAATGACTGTCACCACTACAAAAAAAATCAGCAGTCCAGCATCTAAACCTTCAGAGCTTTTCATATCATTACATGGTCACAAGTCCATCCAACATAATGGGCATACGACTGTGGTTGTGAAGGTTGGGCATGCTGAGAATCTGAATGACATACTAAGTGCAGATCTGTTTTTTTCTATGATTTGCACTCTGGACATTCTACAATGCCAAAAATGTGCAAACATTAGAACCCCAAACCATCATTTTACACAGCTGTTAAGTGCTAGACACTTACATAATCTTGGTATAAAACTTCAAATGAGATTTGTCAGTTTTTAGTGCACTGACACTATGGCTATATTCCTGGAGGCCTGGTGGTATTTAATTAAAATACAAGGTTACAAAATAAACCCTCTAAGCAACCTGACACTGATATGCTACTGATGCAATGGAGGAACAATTATTGCATTTGATCCATGTAAATATTGAGTAAAATATACTTTCCTTAACACATACACTAACATCACAACTAGCATTACAACGCAAATAAATACTCGATAACTGAATCTAAAACTTGGTTTCTATCCTTGGTGCAGATCACAACTTTGAGATGAAGAGAAAAATCAAACAACATAAATGTATTTAAAAATAACATATGCTGAATTATGATTTGTTTGCCTATATTGAGCAGTAGTTCTTAACCTGCTGCTTGGGACACATGGAGTTAGTGTGTTTATGCTATACTTTAATAGGCATTTTATGCATGTAAGTGGCCTGAAACTTTTTCTTTGCCACTTTTCCAACCCAGCTGAGAAGATGACCAAGTAATACTGCTAGGAATGGGTCCTTGCCATATTAATACGGAACAAAACAATGCAAATGCATAACTGAAATTATGGATACGGAGCAAAGGCAGCTAGCATTAGTGCTTCTCCTTAGCTGAAGGTGTTGAAAAGACAGTATATGTGCTTGTCAGCACAGAAAAGTGATTGGGAGCTAACAAAAAATGGACATCTTTTAAAGCAGAGGATGGTCATGTCAATCAAACTCAATAAGCGGAGGAAATTTCATAAATCAATAAGGTACTGACATAAAACAAGTCCTTCAGAAAACCATAAAAACAGCAGACTCTGTTGGTACATATTTTGGAAGGATATAAATTAGACACAAATCAAATAAAAAGGATATGCATAGTCAATGGGTGCATATGTGCACAGTTTTCTTCCTTTAAGTTGCAGGGTTTTGCTTCTTGCCCAAACTGTGCATGCTGCCCAAGGTGCTCTATACTGGCTCTGTCCAAAGTCCAAAACTGCACAGTCTCCCAAGAAATACCACAGTTCTCCATAATGACACTGACCACATCGCCATCTTTTCACACAGGCGGGGCAGCCAGGGGCTTTATGAGTAGATGGTGATAACTTCCCGGCCACCACCACGCACCAACAGGACCCGGTTAAGACCTTCCAACAAAACCTCCAGGAACTCCATGTCTGAGACACCAGTTAAGGAACAAAATGTGTTCGTTTTTTGTCACTGTTACCCGTTATGTTTTTTGTTAACTCTTAACACTGAGTAAATTCTAATGTTCAATACATTGAACATTATGCCGGCAGAAGATCTAATTTTACTAAATTTTTTCACTTACTTCACGTGAACTCAGACAACTAGGTAATCCAGTGTTAATGTTTGTTCTTTAGTTTAAAACTGGCAAAATGAGGCTATTAACGTGGAATTAAAGCAAACATGTAATTGAAAATCTGTTCCACCCAATATCTTGTTTATGAATACATGCCCATACACTAACCACAACACTGCCATCTGGTTGTTAAGTAATGTCTCACAGACTTGGTTCAGTGGTTTAGGATCCTGTGCGACATACTACAGTTACCAAAAAATGAACAAAGCTTTAACCTTAGAGGTACTTAAGCAAATACTTTGCATTAGAAAGGAATCGTTCTCTGAAAAGCTGTTCTGTTTTATACTCACTGAAAAAAAACTAAAGCACCCAGATAGAAATGCCGGATTGCTGCAGAACTCGGCAAGCAGTTGTGTTCTAGGCAGATATGTAAATGATTACAGGTGTGGTCTGATTAGACACTGGTTCTTGCCACAAGAAGGCATAAATGAGCTTCCTCCGCTGCCCTATACAAAGGCTCTCAGAGGCTACTTTTGGGTAGTGTACTTCTAGGTGAGAGATCGCTGATGCTAGATGTGCCTCTATGACGCATTCAAAGACATGCCCAGTTGACAACTGCTAGTGTGATGACCTGGGAAGCCATCACATATGGCAGTCAGTCTAGTAGTGATATGAGGGACACTAACATATCAGCGATTTGTGCAGGACATCTTGTGGCCACACGTGTTGCCTCTCATGGCAGGACTTCCAGCTGGCATTTTCCAGTAGGATAATGCTCACCCACACAGCAAGGGTTCCCCAGGAATGTCTCCGCCACATTGCAACACTTTCTCGGCTTGCCTGGTTGCCAGATTTATCGCCAGTCGACCATTTACAGGACCAACTGGCATGCCAGCTTCGGCAACCTATGAGTGTGGAAAATCTACATGCCTAACTGTAGGCAAATGTGTCATAGAGGCATGTCTAGCAGTCTATAATCTCTCACCAAGATTTACATTACCCAGACTCTGAGAGCCTTTTTATAGGGCAGCGGGGGAAGCACTTTTATGCCTAATTGTGGCAAAACCCAGTGTCCAATCAGACCACACCTGTAATTATTTACATATCTGCTTGCAATGTAACTCCATGCCGAGTTTTGCATCAATTTGACACTTCTATTTGGGTGCTTTATTTTTTGTCAATAAGTATATTTTGATCTGAACGCTACTCCTGTGTCTCCATCAGAGAAGTCTCAATGAAATGCTGTACTGCCTGAAGCAAGATGAGGCATGATAAAAATAGTATTTCATTATTGAAAACTAGTAAATGCATTCTGATAAAGCTTATACTGTTCACTCTTACGACCATGTAGTGCTTTTTAAATAGAAAAGTGTCAAATACAGGCAAGCAAAACACAAAAAGCATGCAATAAAATATTAAATATTTGAATTATTGGACAGCAATAAGACGTGTTACTGAATAGGTACCTGGAAGGTTATTATGATTGTGAAAGTTGATTTCCCCATACTGTTACCACATTACATCATTTTCCTTAATCTATATATCATTTTTCTCTATCTGTCAAAATGATTTTAAAATGAGAGAGACTTCCAGTACTGATTGGCTACAAAAGATTCATACTTCCAGTGTAAAACTTAACAAGCTAATTTTAAACACCAAACATGCCTTGACTGATCAACTACATTTATGCAAGTTAATAATGGTGTCAATCTGATTTTTTTTTTTTATCAGATCATTTCTATAAGCGGGCTCAAAATATGGGATATTACAATTTTGGTAGCTGTTAAGGATACAGTTTCCATCTCCACCGCGGTTCTTGGGTGGTCCAGGCATGTTGAGGAGGACAAGTTGTGCTCCCTGTGACTTGTTCACCACCACCTCATTCAGCTTCACGGCTGTGTGCATGCGGCGAACATTTGACTGGTTGCTGTTTTACAAGATGATATGAAGGAGTGAGAATTAACATACAGATATCTGAGGAAAAAAAGATAAATCCTAGATACCAAAAATAGTGACATGAGCAAATAATGAGCACCCAGATTAAAAATATAAATATGGGCTTCATTTAAAGGTTGAAAGGTTGTAAGACAGACAAATGGCATATTGGTGCCCTGTCATAATGTTGGATTATGGTCAGACTCCCTGCCCTGAATTGTATTAAGCAGGTATAAAAAAATAAATGAATGAATGAAGACTGAAGGTTGCAATTGCTCTTTAAAGCTAAAATAACAGCTCAGAATACACTGGGTACAGAAAGACTGCTGTTTGAAGGCTTCAGCTCTTGGAGCATCTAGCATACCCATGTTTTATCAGTGCTTTAAAAGAGTTCAGAATACACAAAAATGAAAATATACAATTCTGAAAAGTCACAATGGAACATTACATTCCAAAATTACAGCCCTTCGGTTTGGGGAAAATTAGCACGCTGTTAAAATCATATAATTCAAATGTAAAAAATTCCTTAATTATTAAAGAAATCCTGACAAATAAGGATTTGTCAAATGATCAGCTGAAAGCAAATTTGTGGGAGTTAGAGTGCATAGCAGCATGGTTGGGTAAGTAGAGCATGGCAAACACATTTTCTTAACGCAAACGACACACACACACACACACACACCTACCTCAATCAAAACACATGCTTTCCATTGCAACCTCTTGTCAATTTCTACCACTGAAACTTGAGGCTTATGCAATCCAACATATAAAGGTAAGGATAAGGATAAGGAGTATCAGCACTCCTACATATTTATAGTTCCCTCTAAGATATCCCCTAACAGCACAGAAATTTACAATAGGTTCTGTAGTCTGGAAAGCATGTATTTACTTATTCAGAAAAAGCTACATTTACATCATGCAAGTTCAATTTCTTCTTCCAGCTCTAAGGTTCATGCATGTGTATGCTTGTACACACACATGGTGACATACACCAATCAGCCATAACATTAAAACCAATGACAGGTGAAGTGATTAACAGTAACTGTGTGATGTTCTGGGCAATGCTCTGCTAGGAAAACTTGGGTCCTGGCACCTACCTAAACACTGTGGCAGACCAAGAACACCCCTTCATATCAGCGACATATGGCCTATTTCAGCAGTATAATGCACCCTGCCACACTGGAAAAAGCTATCAAGATCTGCTACTACAACTCTTGGTGCCAGACACCACAGGACACCTTCACAGGTCTCGTGGACTCCACACCTCAATGTGCCTTGGTGGCATGAGGGGGACCTACACTATACTAGGCAGGTGGTTTTAATGTTATGGTTGATTGGTGGATGTTCATGGGTAACGGAGACAGTGTGACTACTACAACGTACACAGACACATGGCCTACAATAAAAAGAAAGTGCACTTACAGACTCTCCCATTCTCTAGAAGGAGGAACATGGGACAAAACAACAAAGACAAACTTAGACGTTTCGGTAAAGCCCTCATAAGTACATGCCAATCATCCCAGCAAAACAACAGGTAAAATACTTCAATTCTATTTCATTTTTTTGTCTGGCCATACAGTCGTATGAAAAAGTTTGGGCACCCCTGATAATTTTCATGATTTTTCTTTATAAATCATTGGTTGTCCAGCTCAGCAATTTCAGGTAAATATATCATATAGCAGATGAACACCGTGATATTTGAGAAGTGAAATTAAGTTTATAGGTTTTACAGAAAGTGTGCAGTAATTATTCAAACAAAATTAGGCAGGTGCATAAATTTGGGAACCCTTGCATTTGAATACCTTTAGCATTAATTATTGGAACACAAAATTTGTTTTGTAAACTCATTGACCCTTGATCTACATACACAAGTGAATCCAAATATGAGAAAGTGTTAAGGTGGCCAAATGGAAGTTTTTCTCCTCTTTGCATCTTCTCTGAAGAGTGGCAACATGGGAGCCTCAAAACAACTCTCAAATGGCCTGAAAACAAAGGTTGTTCAACATCATGGTTCAGGGAAGGGAAAAGCTCTCTCAGAGATTTCAGCTGTCAGTTTCCACTGTGAGGAACATAGTGACGCAATGGAAGACCACAGACACAGTTCTAGTTAAGGAACTCCCGAAGTGGCAGACCAAGAAGAATCTCAGATAGGCAGAGGCGAAGGATGGTGAGAACAGTCATAGTCAAGCCACAGACCACCTTCAAAGACCTACAACCTCATCTTGCTGCAGATGGTGTCACTAATCATCGTTCAACTATACAGCACACTTTGCACAAGGAGAGGCTGTATGGGAGAGTAATGCAGAAGAAGCCTTTTCTGCAGACACGCCACAGTCACTTGAGGTGTGCTACAGCACATTTGGACAATCCAGCTTCATTTTGGAATAAAGTGCTGTGTACTGATGAAACTAAAATTGAGTTATTTGGACATAACAAGGAGCGGAAAAGGAACACAGCATCCCAAGACAAACACTTGCTACCCACAGTAAAATTTGGTGGCGGTTCCATAATGCCCGCGGGACTGTGTGGCCAGTGCAGGTACTAGGAATCTTGTTAAAATTGAGGGTCGCATGGATTCCAGTTAATATCTCCAGATTCTTAAGAACAATGTTCAAGAATCAGTGACAAAGTTGCACCGAGGCCAACGACCCCAAACCCTGCTCATAATCTACTAAGGCATTCATGCAGAGGAACCAGTACAACGTTCTGGAATGGCCATCTCAGTCCCCAGACATGAATATTACTGAAAATGTGGGCTGTCCATGCTTGGAAACCATCAAAGATGACTGAACTGGAGATGTTTCTAAAGAAGAATGGTCCAAAGCACCTTCAACCAGAATCCAGACTGGAAGCTGTAGGAAGCGTTTAGCGGCTGTTATTTCTACAAAATGAGGATCTACTAAATATTGATGTAATTTTTCTGCTGGGGTGCCCAAATTTATGCACCTGCCTAATTTTGTTTGAATAATTACTGCACACTTTCTGTAAATCCTATACACTTCATTTCACTTCTCAAATATCACTGTGTTCATCTGCTATATGATATATTTAACTCAAGTTGCTGATCTGAACAACCAATGATTTATAAACTAAAATCATGAAAATTATCAGGGGTGCCAAAAACTTTTTCATACACTGTGTACCATGAAGTTTAAACAATATTGATTTAAGTCAGAATTGTCTATCCCATAGCCAGGGAGTAAAGCTCTCAAATATCTGTTTATAGAGTGAGAATAGTAGTAAAGTTTTAGTAATGTTTTTAACATTATCAACATATAAAGTATCAGTCATAAAGACGAATGTCCAAATTACACACACATGGCAGAAGAGGCTACACTACATGGGTTAAACTGGACAGCCGAATATCACATCCATATACCTTGTTGAACATTTCAAGATTTCATTCATTAATATCGAGCTGGTGTTGAACTCTTCAGTGGAAATCCCAAAGCTACTGAATGAGGTTGAAGTTGAGGTTGAAGGACAATGTGCAGGTTCTTCCAAACTGTGCAAACCATGTCTTCATGGACCTCACTTTGAGCATTAAATCATTGTATTGCTCACACAGGAAAGGACATTTCCCATAAATTTAGAAGCACACCATTATGTACCCCCAGAACACTGTTCCTCTCTCACCAATGTCACCAACTTCAGGAGAACAAAATGTCAGACCATTACCTCCCCCTCTAAATCTCTGGAGAAGTGGAGAAGTGAAATGCGTGGAGAGTGTGAAGCCCCTTGGAGTCCACCTAACTGAACAGCTGACTTGGTCTCCCAACACCTCGTGCCTATGCATGAGGGCACAAGAGAGACTATATTTCCTGAGGAAGATGAAACAGATTCAACTCCCTCAAAAGCTCCTAGTGAACTTCTATTGAAGCACCATCGAGAGCATCCTTTCCCACTGCGTGATCGTGTGGTATTCCAGCTGCACCGTCTCAGAGAGGAAGGATCTGCATGGCGTGGTCAGAGCGGCAGAATGCATCATCGGAACTGACCTCCCCAACCTGGACAGCATCTATACCAGCCGATTAGTGAAGAAAGCTGGCAGCATCAGCAGAGACGCAACACACCCTGGACACCACTTGTTTGACTTGCTACCATCTGGCAAGAGGTACAGAGCTATCCGCGCTCACACAAACGGACTGAGAAACCTAGAGCTGTGGCCTCCACCACACCAACTGATTTTGCACAGCAACCCATTTGCTACCTAGACACCCATCCCAAGAGACTACTTACTTTTGCACTCTGCGCACTCTGCACACACGCACAGACACTTTAAACATACTTTCATACTGCTACTCATATTCATAACTGTACTTACTGTATTTTGCACCATTGTATATAACTGCTATCTTTTATAGTGTTTTTGTACTATTTCTTGGAGAGTGTTGCACTGAATTCCATTGTACACAAGTATAATAACAATAAAAGGCTTCTATTCTATTTACAGTTCACACTATAATGGTGAATATAGTGAAGGATGATTAATCACTCCAGAGAATGGATTCTGCTGATGGAGTATATCACAGTATAAAGCACACCAGTCCTGTCAGTGGTTGGCAATGTGCACGATGATCTTAAGCTTATGTGGGTTAAGGCTCTTGCTCAAGGACCCAACAGTGGCAGCTTTGGCAGAGGTGGGATTTGAACCCTGGACCTTCTGGTCCATAGTCCAGTACCTTACCCACTAGGCCACCACAGTGCTCCTGGTGCTTCAAACTTACCCCTTTCAACCTTCAAGCTTCAGCAATTTCAGCATGGGAGAATTTTTGTCTACCTTTCAGGAGAAATTACATCTTAGGATATGTTAATAGTTGCTTCTTCAGCATGGCCTACTCTACAGCCAGTGAATACATATGGAGATTTCATAGCTGAACATACGATTATAGGCACCTGGAAAACAATAACTGAATAGAAGGGGTGACCATGTACTTTTTGCCATGGAGTGTATATTAAATAAATATTTTAGCGGCAAACCTTTAAGCTTACCCCAAAATGTATTTGCTCAGCCATGACAACTTTAGAGTCCAATGTTTGCGCCATAAAGCCAAGGTATATGGATTTGCTAGAAAGTCCTCTTTAAATTATATATGGATTTTTCCAGCACTTTCACAAGACAGTAACTGTTTTTTGTACAGCTTAACATTTCAAGGAAGATTTGTGGTTACGCATAAGGATAACTTTACATTATGGCACACAAGTTCCAGTGCAAAAGTAAAAGAAACATTGGAAACCAAATATTTGCTGGCAGACTACATTTGGGGTAACTGGAAACCTGTTGGATTTCCACCGGACACTTAAGCACTATAGCTATCGTTTGCTTTAATTTACTGATCCCCAAGTTGAAATTTATCATATGTTACCTGTTATCCTTAAGAATCTTAAGGTTTTAATCATTACACTACATGTAATTTCCTATAGTAAGACCATTTTTTGCCTACATGGATGTTGGCTATATGAAGGTTTATTCAGTAACACAGAGACACAGGACACATGGCGAGAGCATGACCGTTAGTCCATACAATGTGCCTTACACATGCTGTTGAACAGATGTGGCTTGAAAATTCCTATATGCCATAACCAGCACAAGTACACATCATGCAGACTACACCCATTGTTAAAAAACAACCCTAGAGAAAACATACACCATATTCAAAGCTTGTGTGCTATCATGCAAACCTCCTCCAGACCAGTATAACACGAATTTGAATAGATGATTCTAGACAGAGTACAGTTCACCAGCTTCACTCTAACATATTACGAATAGTATGAATAGCTCTTAAACATTAAATACAAGAATACACAGAGGCCTAGATCAATTGTAAGAGAACTTTTGTGGATGCTGCTAATTTGTTATGTAAATCTGTTATAGACAGACGCCGAGAGTCACTGCGTGTCACGTAATGGTAGATTTTAGCAGTACTCACGGTTTCATGTTGAAAATGTCCTTCACACCCATGCTGGAATTTAGTTCTCTGTTGCGTTGCCGTTCAGAGATAAACTTCTCTTTGGTCCAGGTCATGTGGACGCGGTCAGGAGTGGCATCAGCCTTGTCGTTCATAGCTGCATGGGATGCGGTGTTCTTATCATGAATCAGTTGTGCCTAAAAATGATCAAATATATTGGATTTGTTCATGCTGAGCAGACACTCATTGGCTTGTTAAACCATTATTCAATGCCTGCACCAGAAACATGGACTACAATTCTGAGTCTGAACTCCTCTAAATGACTCTTCTACTCATTAAGTCATCTTTATGAGGCCTGTATTTACAATAAGACCTTTGAATTGCTTGTTGGCTGGTAGCAAGGTTACATAATAATGGTCATTAATATAATAATACAATATAATAAAATAGTATGACGTGGTCAGTTACAAATTGGAGTGAGTTAAGATAGTGAGTGGATTGGACTCGAGGGTGTACCATTAATATGGGAGTGGATATGTGCATCCATTCTGTACCAAATTCAAATTAATTTCAATGCCAGTCATGATGAGAACCAGATGTGTGTGAGGAACAAATAGGAAAACTGAAAATATTAGAACCATGTCTATAAGTCACTGTAAAATACATTCTACCAACCCATACATACTGAACTGGTGTGTCTACCTAATATACCCACTTGATGCCTTGAATTCAAAAACAAAAACAAGTTCCAGTTTAATTAATTAATTAAAAATAAATAAAATAAATAACACTCAAACATATGTATGTCCATTTTGAATCTACTGACTCTCGTCATAGAGTTAGGCTTACATGCTTTTAAAATATAACCTGAAATTTTGTGTGTACTTGCTAACAAAATGCAAAACCTTGTAATGGAAAATACTGAAAAGTGGAAAATCAACCATAAATTGATATCAGTTGATATTTAATCAAACAACATGATAGGATAACAGAATTCAAACTGTAAAACAAGACATTTTATAAATGTAGTTGAAGTCATATTAGGCAAACTGTAAACATGCATGATTATGTGAGGTTAAACCAGCAAGCTGGCATGCGAACTTGTGCATATACAGATGCTCCTCGGAATACGATGGTTCAGTTTGTGATATTTCGACTGAATTTTTAATTTTAATTTCTCCCTGGGGAAGCGATACACAGTACAAAACTCTCTCTCAGACGCTGACTGAGCTGAGCAGCGCCAATGGACTAACCATTTTGTGTTTTTTCCCCATTTTCAATACATTATTCCATAAATTACATGATAGTCAACACTTTATTATAAAATAGGCTAATCATTTTGCCCAACTGTGTGTGAATTCAAATGTGTTAAGCATGTTTAAGGTATGCTATGATACATACAGCACATATAAACTCCTCTGTTTGTGATACATTCCACTTACGATGAGTCCCATCGTAAATTGGGGAGCACCTGTATTTTATAACTAAAATAAAATAAAACAATGCATGGGTCAATGCAAGCTACTATTCAATTCTTATTCAAATCTACACAGAAAGGACAGTCTGAGGTCAAATCTGTTGGTAATGGAAGTACAGCAAAAAGAGGAAGACTATTCATGTTCACAAATGGGTCACAAGGAGGCAGAGGCCACTGTGCACGGTATGAGTGCTGCATGCTTAATGGTAGGAGTTACAGTTACAGAACCACATGACCGTCATGACAGAGAGCTCTGGGTTCTAATGTTCTGTCCAAATAAGTGACGTGCTTTAATTTAATCTAAGGCTCTCTGCACTTCTTTTGTGGCTCTGTATCTGTGGGTGCTGGATCCAGGGTGGTGGTCTCAGCGGCACTATATTTCACATTGGCTACCTCGTTGTCCTGTTCGTCCTCCAGAGTGGCACCTTGGTTACTTGAGCCTGAGCTCAGAGCCCTAGTGTGGTTCTTCCTCCGAATGGAGCTACGAGATTCATCAGTGATGCTCTGAATCTGAGGTGGGTAAATGCCAACAGCAGCAGCAATAGAGGAGATAATGGGCAACATGTCATATGGCTACAATATGGTGTTCAACATGGATCCATGCTGGGTCTAGTTTTAAATAGTTGCCAGTCATCACCTTCAGTACCTGTACTGTATTTGCTTGAGTAAATAATACTGGATATCTACAAAAGCATAGTTTGGTTTCAAGTAAGGGTTTGATGGGTTTTTAGTCATT
>JAJAGP010004946.1:0-40462 GCA_025084515.1 Ancistrus triradiatus | reverse complement strand
TTGGAGGAAGAAGAATGCTGAGTTGCATCCCAAGAACACCATACCTACTGTGAAGCATGGGGGTGGAAACATCATGCTTTGGGGCTGTTTTTCTGCAGAGGGGACAGGACGACTGATCCGTGTTAAGGGAAGAATGAACGGGGCCATGTATCGTGAGATTTTAAGGCAAAACCTCCTTCCATCAGTGAGAGCAATGAAGATGGAACATGGCTGGGTCTTCCAGCGTGACATGATCATAAAAAAACCGCTCGGGCAATTTCAACGTCCTGGAGTGGCCTAGCCAGTCTCCAGACCTCAACCCCATAGAAAATTTGTGGAGGGAGTTGAAAGTCCATGTTGCCCCAAAACATCACTGCTCTAGAGGAGATCTGCATGGAGGAATGGGCCAAAATACCAGCTACAGTGTGTGCCAACCTGGTGAAGACTTACAGGAAACGTTTGATTTCTTTCATTGCCAACAAAGGTTATGTTACAAAGTATTGAGTTGAACATTTTTGTTTTTGACCAAATACTTATTTTCCACCATAATTTACAATTTAATTCTTTAAAAATCCTACAATGTGATTTCCTGGATTTTTTTTCTCATTTTGTCTCTCATAGTTGAAGTGTAGGTATGGTAAATTACAGACCTCTCTCATCTATTTAAGTAGGAGAACTTGCACAATCAGTGGCTGACTAAATACTTTTTTGCCCCTCTGTATATAGTCTTATATGCTATATATGTCAGTAGGATCAGTAGATCTGTGTATAATGCTGATAGAGAGAAGAGGTGCTTGTGCATGTATGAGATTTGAACATTCCATACATTAAGCAATAAAAAGCAAAAAAAAAGCACAAGCTCACCATTCCCTTATGGGCTCTATGACCATGCCGAATTTCGTGACCGTAGCTCAAAAATTGAGACCCGTGAAAACGGTACAAATTTTGGCCAAGAATAATAATAATAATAATAATAATAATAATAATAATATCTCAGAAAACAATATGTTGGCTTTTGTCAAGTGAACCTTATAAAGATCAAAGCAGCTTATCTTACCAGCTCAATTTGCTGCTTCTGATCTTCCAGATCAATCTGTTGTGTCCTTCTGCTTTCTCGTTTCCTGTTATTAAGAATGACTGAGTATTGCTCCTGTTACCAAGCAGAGTAACATGCTGTACCTGTAGAGTATCAAAGAAAATACTCACTGGTCACGATGATGAAAGTTCCTCCTCCTGCTGCTGCTGTTACTGCTGGACTCACCTGGAGGGATTTTACCTGTGTAGAAGCAGTGTGACTAACAAATGTGACATTTCTTTTTTATTTGTAAAAATTATTACAGAGTAAATGTGATGCTTTTTGTACCCAACCCAGTTGGAGGTGAAGCAGGAATGTCATCAAACTCCACTATAAATCTAACATAAGAGGTCAAGAACTTAATGTTTTTAATGTTCTGCTACATTTCTTCTTTGGAATAGTCATCAATTATTATTCTCACCTAATTACATACAGATCTTCTTATCACTGGAATCATTTTTATTATTCCACATTGCATTTCCACTAAATCATTTTAATTTTTATTTGATTATACATCAATTTTTAAAAGCTTAAATGTGCTGTGTTGCTATTATGAGCCTGTTTTTTTCTAAAGATTTCTTCCTTATAATCATACGGGAGGAAGTTTCATCTCTGGGATCATTTTTTTTCAGAAAATATTTGATAGAATTAAAGCAATCTAGTTGAATTATACCTGAAGATGGGTTTTTCAAAACAGATAAGTCTTTGGATCCTGAGGATGTGAATCTGGATTTCATAATCCAATCAACCCTTTATCCAACATTAAATTCTTCAACTGAGATTTTTAAAACTTGAAGCAGAAATCTAGGTTAGCTTTAGTACCATATAATGGGAAATTTATTATCCCACCTTGAGAGGTGGATTAAAGCTGGATTGAGAAAGAGATGAGGACAAAATTTGTACAAAAAATAAACGCTCACCATAAATATGAAACCCTAATTTAATCTTACATTGTTAAAAAAGTTGTATTAAAATTCTGAATTAAAATATCATCAAATAACAAATTAGCAGAATGTAAAGCAGATTATTGTTTAACATATTGAATAAATTATTGTATACATTTAAAACATCTCTTTATACAACATAAAGGTTGAGAATGTATTTCAAAATGTTTGCAAAGGGAAAACACTTTGGGTTTTATAACAAAAAACAGTTCCTTGAGATTCACAATTTAGAAAGAAAAGAAAGAAATCAAAAAAAGAAATCAGTTGGATTTGTTTAAGCTTCATCAGAAACAATCCCAGAAGGGAAATTTGTAATTTAATCTCCTGCTGTCTTCAATCTTTCAGTTTTTGTAATTATTAAGTGTGCAGATGGAGAATAAAACAAACTTCTCAATGTCTTCTTTCAATAGGGAATAAATGCTGTGCTTATGTTTTGTCCTGCAGAGGGCCACATACAGGGGCATTAACAGCACAGAAAAATCCAGATTTAGAAATCCCTAGTTTGTGCTATGTTTTGAAGAACTGGGAAAATCTGTGAGATTTATTTGATCCTGGATAGGATATCAGTTGATTTGATTATATGGATAATCTGGATAAGGATTAAAAGCTTTGATAAAACAGCCCCTGGCTGATCATTTCTGGTCTAGAAAAAAAAAATCATCCTGTAGTTCCGATAATAATCAGCAACTGATCGATTATCAAATAAAGGTCAAAGCCATTAATCTCACCAGACTGGTTTGCTGCTCCTGATCTTCCAGATAATCTACTGCTGCTTTGTGTTTCAGAAAGGAAAATCTTCAGCAGTAATGGATAGATAACCTCTGTTATCAGAGCTGGATCCTGATGATCAAACTGTTTTGAGGAGCATTTTTATTAGAGATTATGTATTATATCTCATCTAACATTCAATATGTTTTAAATTGTACACATTACAACGGAAACAAGAGCAGAAATGTTTATTAAATCAGCAAAGCTCATCATTTAATCAGGGGTGCCAAAACATTATCATAAGAAGCAATCAAAGTATCACACATCAAAATAATCCCACAACATGAATGATCAGTGTTTCTTACCAGAATAAATTCAGATCCTCCAGATCAGTCTGACGTGAGAGTGTCAGTAAGGAAGGACTCACCTGGATGATATTTTACTGTATGGAAACAGGTGACTCATTTGTATTCATATACTGTATAAGCTCCACCCACTGGCAGTAAACGAGCCCTTTATGTTAAAATGGAGAAGATGAAACTTCTCTCTGTCCTTCATGCTGTAAAACCTGTCCAGCTTCTTTGTTTTCATTTCATATAGTACCTGGGTGTTGGGTCATAATTTGAGCTGAGGGTTAAGATGAGGTTTGTCGGTCATATCAGACATCTGAGTTATGGGACTAGGAGTGTGTCTTGGAACCAGCTTTCAGGGTGTGTGATCAGACTGAGGGCCCTTGTTTGGGGTGTGTGAGCTTGGAAAGCAGTCTCACGTCCAGGCTCTGTTCCATTATCTCTCCATTCCCCCATGCTCGAGGGACCGACTCCCAGTCAGTTAAACCCAGTTTTGAGTTAAGTCTGGTTCCATCTGCTGCTCTGATGACTGACTCCACATGGGCAACATCCTGCTGTTAGGGCTGAATTCCGGTACAGGTCTAGGTGGCTCTGCAGTAGCACAAGCAGATCAGATCACCCCCCAGATAACAACAACAACAACTACTACTAATAATAATAATAATAATAATAAAAATAACAACAGTATTTTTAATTGTCCTCTTGTTATGATATTTCACAGCGTTTCTGCTTCTTCAGAGATCATAGCATACGATTGCCTTCATTCCTGACTTAAAAACTTTTTGAAGTGGAGTTTCAAAGGTTAGATTTGGATTAGGGTTAGGATTTTAGAGTTTATTGTTCCAAAAAGAGTCTAACCTTGTGTGTGTCACAGAAATGGCCACTGATGCTGATAGTGACATCAAATAACAAACAAACAAACCAAAAAGAACCTGTAATATGTATAGTTACATCACATGTTGCTCTGGCCTCATCCAATCCTAACTGTCAAGGGCAAATTTGTTTGTATTTTCTGTTTTTTAAGGGGAGAAATTGGGGTAAAGTGTGGCTTTGGGTTAGTTATGAAGTAGAAGCTTGAGTTTGGATTAAAGCTTTATATATATGGATTATGTAATGATGATGCAAGCCCTTCAGCTTGCATCCATCTTGTTTAGCTCCCCCTGCTTTCTGCTTCCCACCCAGCAGGTTGGGCTGTGCACTTCCTTGTCTGGCTTCATCACACTATGGTTGTCCTTGGCTCCTGTGTCCTGATCCTTTTTGCTTATTTGTCTCCTTTGCCTTGTCTTGTCCCTGCTATTGGTTACTTGTCTTAGGTTTAAGTTGTGTGTGTTGGATTCTTAGCCTTGTTGTTGTGTTCAGTTAGCCTTCCTTGTTTGTTAGCATTGTTAGCTTGTTCCATGTGTTAGATGTTTGTTGTATTCCTGATTGTTCTCACTTGCATGTACGTCCGCCTCCCGTGTCCTCCCTTGCCCTAAGCATGACAGAAAGCCAGACCGTAAAATGGACATAGCGAGTGTTTACCCGGTCCTGCGTAACATGTGGTCAGAGTCCTCTGAGGATGAGTATCCTGGGGACTATTTAAAGTGGGAGTACCAGCCCTCGTTAACTCAGCTCAGTCGGGATTCTGAGTTAGAAATTTCCTGTCCTTAACCCCCCACAACTCGGATGGTGGACCCTCTCACCCAGCCAAGAAGTGCCGCCGGAGGCGGAGGACCACGCTGGCTAATCCATCTTCGGAGATTGTCCAGCACGCACCCGCCTCGGAGAGCACCCAGAACGCACCCACCGCAGCGAACGCCCAGAGCGCGCCCGCCCCGGAGGACGTCCAGTGCGCGCCCGTCTCAAAGAACGTCCAGAGCACGCTCGCCTCGAAGGACTTTCAGAACGTGCCCGCCCCGGAGGATGTCCAGAGCGTGCCCATCTCAGAGACCGTCCAGTCGGTGAATGCCCTAAGGTCAGTCAAATCGGCGCCCGTCCAAAATCCCGTCATGTCGACGCCCGGAAAGGGTAACCCCATTTCTGTGGCTGCCGGTGGGCTGGCTTACTCTTCGGGTTCGTGCCCTCCTTCCGGCCTCCCACCCCCCACCCGTGTCAGTTACGGTGGCCCAGATCCCCAGCGGCACGACAATGACCCGATCGCCACCAGCCCGATGCCCACACCGATCGCCAGCAGTCCGAGGGTGATGCAGATCGTCAACAGATCTATGGGGACACTGCCTGCCCGCAGCTCGACACCTTTTCCTGAGATGTGCTTCCCTTAAATTTGTGTTCTATGGCACCTTTAGAGAGGGGGTTACGTATGGATTATGGTCAAAGCCAAGGGCAGGGGCTAGGGTTAGGGTCAGGATTAGGTTTAGGAACCATGGTTAGGGCCAGTGTTCAGTGCAAAGGTTAGAGATTTAGATTATACTTTGATTATACAGAGTGTATTTGCCAATAATCCTTTTATTAGTAACATGTCTAGGCTGTGGTCCCTGAAATGCTTCACTAGTTCTGTGTTTTCAACATTGTGTATTGGTTATGCAGTAAACTGTGTTGGAGGTAATCACACTCAGTTTCTGGTGGCTGGTTTTCCATATATCTATTTGATCTGTTGGTAATGTTTTTCCAGGGTCTAATTACAGAGATGAAACATAACATTTGACATGTTTTAAAGTTTAGGCACCCTAGCCTGTGTCTGGAACTTGTAGTTCTGCATCTTAGATAAACCCCCAATCTACCTCCTGCGCATTCATCTTATGTTTTTGCAAAACGACACTTAGGAGACAGACTTCGCCTTGGGTTATTACTGAGACGATGCAGGTAGCTGTTCGGAACAGATTTTATTAGGACCCACCTGAAGCTTATCTGTGTTTAGGTGACAGGTGATGTGTGAGGAATGTCATCATTCTTCACTTACAGAATAAAGCTTCAACAGGTACAGCAAGTTTCAAGTTTATTTTGATGTGCACAATGCACAGTGGTGCTTATGTTTTTCTATTTCTGCATAAATATGAGCTAAAACATCATCAAATATTCATACAAATCCTAAAGCTAGATAGAGAACCCGATTAAACACACAAGATAAAAATATTATAAGCATTCAATTCAAAGCTTTATTGTCATATGTACAGTAGGAAACGTGTTTTCCTGTACAATGAACTTCTTATTTTGCTGTCCACACATGATGTAACAATGTACAAATAGATAATAATAAAATAAAGTCAAAATTAAGAAATAAAAGTTATAGTATAAAAAACACCCTGAATATAAGTTATTTACATTGTGCAAGAAAAGAGCAGATATATTACAATTAGTTATGAATTAACGTATGTACAGTGTGCAAAGAGCAGATATATTGCAATCAGACAGTAAAAGCTACATGTGCAAGAGGGAAGAACAGTAGTGTAAAAACATACATGCAGATGTATGTAGACCTGTAAACAGTCATCTGTGTATAATTCAAGGGTTGTGGCAAGTGTGACCGTGTCTATTGAATAATCAGCTCAGCTGTTTAAGAGTCTGATAGCTGTGGGAAAGAAAGAGATCTTTAGTCTTGTTGTCCTGCATTTCACACTTCTGTATCTCCGGCCTGAGGGTAGAAGTGTGAATAGTCCATGTTGGGGGTGGGTGGGGTCTTTGATGATGGACGCAGCTCTCCTGTGGACTCCTGTGTGGTGGTAGATGCTCTGGAGAGAGGGTTGTGCCGTCCTGGTGATTTTCGTAGCAGTCTTTATCACTCTCTCCAGGCATTTGCGATCCTTCACAGTAGAACTGCCGTACCACACGGTGATGCAATTGGTCAGAATGGACTCAATGATGCAGCGGTAGAAGTTGCTGAGTATTTTGGGTGACATGCCAAATTTCCTTAGCCTCCTCAAGAAATACAGCCGCTGCTGAGCCCTTTTTAACACCTGTGTGGTGTTTAGTGTCCAAGTGAGGTCATCGCTGATGTGGACCCCTAGGTATTTAAAACTGTTCACCCTCTCCACCTCAAGGTCCCGGATAAACAGTGGCTGATGAGGTCTCCTCTCCCTCCTCATGTCCACTATCATCTCCTTGATCTTGTCTATGTTGAGTGTAAGGTTATTGTCCACGCACCAGGTAACCAGACTGTTCACCTCACTCCTGTAGGCTGCCTCCTCTCCTCCAGTGATACGACCTATCACAGCAGTGTCGTCAGCAAATTTCAGGATGATGTTGTCTGGGTGGAAGGCAACACAGTCGTGGGCAAACAGGGTGTAGAGGATAGGGCTGAGGACACAGCCCTGTGGGGTACCAATATTGGTGATTATGCTGGCTGAAGTCCTGTTTCCAATCCTAACAGACTGAGGCCTGCCAGTCAGGAAGTTTAAAAGCCAGTCACAGATGGTGGGGTGTAGTCCAAGAGATGACAGTTTATGTGTAAGTTTGTGAGGTATGACCGTGTTAAAGGCGGAACTGTAGTCAATAAAGAGTATCCTGACATAGGAGTCTTTATGTTCCAGGTGTGAGAGAGAGACATGAAGGGATGCGGCGATGGCATCTGAGGTAGACCTGTTGGCCGTGTATGCATATTGTAGGGGGTCTATAGTGCCTGGAATATTGCTCTGAATGTGGGCCAGCACCACTCTCTCGAAGCACTTCATAATGATTGGAGTGAGTGCTACTGGTCTGTAGTCATTCAGACAGGATGGGGGGTTCTTTTTGGGGAGAGGGACGATGGTGGTGGTCTTGTAGCAGGTGGGAACTGTGCATTGTCTGAGGGAAAGGTTGAAGATAGAAGTAAAAACATCAGCCAGCTCGTTAGCACAAGCTCTGAGGGCCCGCCCAGGAATGTTGTCCGGTCCTGCAGCTTTGCGGGGGTGATCCTCTTAAGGGCTTTGTTGTACCTGGGGCTGTGTGAGACAACTGGTTGGGGGGGGAGGGTTGACCAATGAGGTGTGTGTTATTCACTGGTGGGGCTAGTGGGATCGAAGTCTTCAAAGCGGGGGGGTGTGTAGATGAATTGAGTGTCTGGAGAAGATGGTTGAGGCGCTTAAGGGTGTTGTTGGGCCTGGACCTATAATCTGTAATCTGTTCCAGACATTGCCACATATGCCTGGGGTCATAGTGGAGTAAAATCCCTCGTTTTCTTCTATACGGATCTGGCTGATTCGTATGGCCTTCTCAGTTGTCTGTGCAAATTTGAGCTCAGTCTCATCGCCAGATTCTAAAAATTCAATAGAGCGTGCTCGTAGCATTTTGCAGTACCTCACCCATTTATCCAGGGCCTTCTCTGGTTGGGGAATTTCCTGACTTTTATGGTGGGCACGATGTTCTCAATGCAAGTGCCAATGTACCCAGTCACATACTCAGCATAGTTATCTATGTTCACAGAAGAGTCTTCCATAGTGGCTGCCTCTCTAAACACATCCCAGTCTGTTATGGCAAAACAGTCCTGTAGAGTGCTCTCAGCCTCTGATGTCCATAGCTGATCCTGTCTGCTAACAGGGTTTGATTGTTTGAGTCTTTGTCTATAGGTCGGGTATAGGAACAAAGAGATGTGATCTGATTCTCCAAATGGGGGTCGGGGTGCAACCTTAAATCCACCACGTATGTTGCTGTAAACGTGGTCTAAGATGTTCTTGCCACCGGTGGGAATTTTCACATGCTGGTGGTATTCAGTTAATACAGTCCGTAGATTGCACTGGTTAAAATCACCCGCAACAACGAAAACAGCGTCAGGATGGTTAGTCTCCAGCGTGCTGATGACGCCATAGAGCTTACTTAGCTGTGTAGTTAGCCTGCGGATGGATGTAAACAGCAACCAAAAACACGCTCGTGAATTCCCTTGGTAAATAGAAGGGACGACATTTCAACAATAAAAACTCCAGATCTGGGGAACAGTGCTTATATACAGTCTGTACATCTTTACACCACGTGTTGTTAACATACACGCACACACCCCCTCTTGTTGTCTTACCGGAGGCTGCAGTCCGGTCTCCACGGTGTAATGAATGGGTCTCGAGCTGAACGGCAGAGTCCGGAACGTTCTCTAGAAGCCAGGTTTCAAAGCAAATCAGAGCGCAGCATTCTCTTATTTCCCTCTGCGATGTAATTCTGGCTCTTAGTTCGTCCAACTTGTTCTCCAGAGACCGTACGTTGGCTAGCAAGAGGCTGAGTAGCGGTGGTCGGCTAGTGCGAGCCTTTAGCCTAGCATGGAGCCCGCCTCTCTTGCCTCGCTTACCTCACCGCCTAGAAAGCGCTTTCCGTGGGTCCGCGTACTCACTCGAGGTCGGAGCTTCGGGGCCTTCCTGGGTGTAGCGGTGGTGGCTATGTGAGCGCACAATGAGTTGCAGCTCCGACGGAATAAGACCAGTAAACTCAAAGTTATGTGCAGCGATATCCAACAATGCCTGTCTGCTGTATGTCCGTAATGCAAGGCATTTATGCACCACGTTCAAAATGAGAAAAATATACAAAAAGAAAAAAAAAGTCGAAAAAAGTTACATCCTTGTGCAGAGCGAGCAAACACGTCTGCCTCGGGGGGCGCCATGTTATGAAAGTTATGAAAGCATTAGATGATGTATTCCATATCTGTGAGTGTTAAAAGTATGTGGACCGCTAGGATTAGCAGTTAATCTGATGGTGAAATTAGAGTCAGGTGTTTCCTTCACTGGGATGATCAATCAGCTGTGAGTGGACACCTAGCTCTATTTAAAGAACAAGGATCTGTCAAAGTCTTTAACTGAAAATAGTCCATTGATTACATTTCAAATGTTGGAATGGTGAAATTGTATTGTTTTTTTAAAAGATAAATGATCATTTTGAATGACACCAGCAACATGTTCCAAAAAAGTTCTGACAAGGGCAACACCTCAAGTCAGACTTACTTATATAGCACTTTTTTCAATGGAGCTTTGTATCAAAACAGCTTTACAATTTTATCTCATCTTCTAATATCCACAAAGCCTGTGTAAGAAAGTACGTCTTAAACCTAGACGTAAAAATTTGGAGAGTGTCAGAGTCTCGAACTAAAGTGGGAAGTTTATTCCATAGTTACAGGTATACCGGCTTATGTTTGCAGTAATTAGCCATTAGATAATTACCAGAGTCATGTCTTTTTGGCCTCATCTTTTGCAGTATTGTGTATTTTTTATAACTTTTTACAGCCTTTTCCCACCTTCTTTTTTTCTGACACTTAGTTTTTTGTGATGTTTTGCATTAACTTTCCATCAGCGCTTTAATCAAGCATTGCATTGGACCATCAGCTGCAGCTTACCATCGGCTGAACCATATCTTCAATCAGCACCCCACAACACCACTCGAAGCTAAGTACCTTTAATGTATTATTTATTTAATTGTATTAACATGGCTTCTGCTGCGCTTGTTCCCTTGTTCAGCTATTCTTCTTCTGTCATTAGTTTAAATTTTATTTGTGATAGGTGTAGGCTTGTAGCCAGTCTGACAGAGAAGATTGTAGTTTTAGAAGCACGCATTCAGACATTAGAGAAGGCTAGCTCAGCTTCTCGCTTAGCAGATCTGGATGCCACAGGTGAAGTTAGTGTCCCCGCCCCGGCAGAGCCCTCTCAGCAGTGCAAGTGGGTGATGGTTCGGTGACGTAGTCGTAAGGCTAGTCCACGAGAGCACCACTCTTTACCTGTTCACGTGTCCAACAGGTTTGCCCTCCTCAGTGATGCACCAACTGAGCAGCCTGTTGAAAGAGCTCTGGTCATAGGTGACTCTATTTTATGACACGTGAAACTAGCTACCCCTTTAGGGACACCAGCAGCTAGAGTTATCTGTATCCCCGGAGCCAGAGTGCCGGACATTGTAACGAGTCTTAGTGAGCTAGAGAACCGCAGATTATCTAAGATAATCATTCATGTAGGGGCTAATGATATACGCCTTCCTCAGTCAGAGGTTACTAAGGCTAATTTTGTAGAGGTGGTTTGAATTGGAAAAGCGATGTCCAATGCTGTAGTGTGCTCTGGCACAATCCCAATGCGGCAAGGTGACCAAGCCTACAGCAGGTTATGGTCGCTGAACTGCTGGCTGTCCAAGTGGTGCTCTGAAAACAATGTGGACATTAACCCAGAACGCACATTATTGTAACTGTGTCTCTTACCCACATCTGTCCTAAACATAAACACACTCCAAAAGTCATGTTCATCGCCCTTATCCTAATGGTCGGGGGGGGGGGGGGGGGGTATGCCACAATTTTTGACAAAGACCTAGCTGTTACAAACTAAATTCCCATTACAAGGCTAATTCGTTTGAAATACTGATTCTTAATGTGACTGATTCATCGTTATGGAGTAAAAACCACACTCTTGTCAGCTAATCAGTATTTACCGCCCGCCTGGTCCTTATTCAAAATTTCTTCAGGAATTTGTTAACTTTCTTTCCTGCTTACTACTGTCAACAGATAAGGCTTTAATTGTAGGTGATTTCAATATTCACTTTGACAATGAGCAGAATCCACTTAAATTGCTTTCGAGTCCATCTTAGAATCCATGGGTATCACTCAGAATGTGATGGGACCAACCCACCGCTGTAATCATACTTTAGATCTAATATTAACATTTGGTATCAATATAGACAACATTGATGTTTTCCTGCAAAGTGATTCGATTTCAGATCACTATCTGTTAGTATTTGAGCTATCTCTAATAAATAAAATCCTTCTACCTCGTTATCACACCAAGCGCACTATCACATCTGCTACTCCAGCTGCATTTATTAAAAACCTACCAGACTTGAAATTTAATACACCTACGGACATCAATCATCTTGAGTGTATAAATGACCAATTAGAATGTGTGCTTCACTCAACCCTGGACACGATTCCTCCTGCTAGGGTCAAACGCATTAGGGAAAAAAGGCTAGCACCATGGAATAATGACAACACCCGTACCTTAAAGCATACAATGTGGCATGTAGAGCGCAAGTGGTGACATAGTAAATCGGAGGTATTTAAGATTGCTTGGAGGGACAGCATGGCAGAGTATAAGCATGCCCTCACTAAAGCTAAAGCTGCATACTTCTCTTCAATTATAGAGAAAAATAAGAATAATCCAAGATTTCTCTTTAATACAGTCTCCAAATTAACAAAAAAACCCACAGAAAGTGACTCTCCCGTTCTGTGTAATTTTAACAGTAACGATTTCATGACTTTCTTTAATGACAAGATAGAAAACATTAGGTATGAAACTTGAAGCTCGTTACATCACCAAACTAGTCAGCAACCTTCCAGATGCAGAACTAGTGAAGACATCTGTTTAATTAGCTGTACATCAGGCCTAGAATCTTTTACCCCAATTACTAATACTGAACTATCCGCACTGATCAGCTCGTCTAAGTCATCAACATGTTTATTAGATCCAATTCCTACACCTTTACTTAAATAAGTTATAACTAGTGTTATAGAGCCACTGGTAGTTATTTTAAATTAATTTTTTACCTTTGGTTATGTGCCCAAATCCTTTAATTCTGCCGATATCAAACCACTGATTAAAAAAGCCGCTCATCACCTTTGTGTGATATCTAATTATAGACCAATTTCAAATCTACCATTTCTCTCCAAAATCTAACAAAAGGCCATGTATCAGCTACCTCCAAAGAAATGATATGTATGAAACATTTCAGTCTGGCTTCAGACCTCATCTTAGTACTGAAACAGCATTAATTATGGTACTAAATGATTTATTAATGTTCTCACATAATGGATGTGTTTCTTTTCTTGTTCTGTTAGATTTAAGTGCAGCATTTGACACTATAGATCATGATGTTTTACTAAACAGACTAGAAAATAATGTGGGTATTAAGGGATTAGCACTTTCTTGGTTTAAATCCTACTTAACCGACCGGTACCAGTTTGTTCATATAAATAATCTAAGGTCTAAGCTCTCAAAAGTGAAGTATGGCGTGCCTCAGGGGTCAGTGCTTGGCCTGCTTTTATTTTCTTTGTACATGCTGCCACTAGGCTCAGTTATTCATAAACATGGCATTAGTTTCCGCTGCTATGCAGAAGATACACAGCTGTACATATCAGCCAAAAATAATGACAGCCTTACAATCAACAAAATTGAGGATTCAAGTCAAGTCAGATTTATTTATATAGCGCTTTTTACAATGGAGCATTGTCTCAAAGTAACTTTACAAGTTTAGATTATCTCTTAAAAACTACGTCCAATCCCAAATTGAGAAAGCTTAGGGCGACAGTGGCAAGGAAAAACTCCCCGAGTTAGAGGAAGAAACCTCAGGAAGACCAAGACTCAAAAAGGGACCCAACCTCCTTGGGCGGCGAAGATGATAAATCTAAGAGCAAAACTAAAGTCATGGAGTCAAAGCTCGAATAAAATGTGAAGTGTGCACATCGACATTAAGTGGCCCGGGTATGATGGAGCTGGAGCTGATGACGGAAGCAGCTTGAGTAGAGCTACAGCAGATGAACATCATGTGTGGGGCTGGAACTGCCGGAACGCAGCTCGGAGAGAAAACAGAAAATGTAATTAGTTATTGATTAAGAGCACAGTGTCTATTAACAATCACTAATGCCATGTCAATCACTGATGCCAAGTATAGCATGAGACCCCGGCAGCATTAGCTATAGCAGCATAGCTAGAAAAGAGGAGAACTGGTAAGAAACACAGCCAAGAGGGATCACATGAGACATTGGAAACCCCACGGGAGGCAGAAGACAGCAATTCAACGTCTCTGATCACCATAAGAGTCTTTGACTATGAACTCCCAGTTCTGCCCTTAGACTAAGGCAAGGATGCACGAGTCAAGATCATGAGGACCGAAGCCCAGTTCAGCTAGACCGCCTACTCGAAACTCCCGGCTAGCGGACAAGGCAGGCAGGCCAGACATGATTCCAGACTCCGGCCCCAGTGACCCAAGCCATGCATCCTGGTCTAAATCTAGTCAAAAGCCTGTGTAAATAGGTGTGTCTTTAGCCTAGACTTAAAACTTTGTAAAGTGTCTGAATCTCGAATGAAAGTGGGAAGTTTATTCCATAGTTGGGGGGCCATGTATGAGAGAGCCTTTCCCCCGGCTGTGACTTTTTTTAATTCTAGGAACCAAAAGAAGTCCTGCACCCTGTGAACGAAGTAGACGAGTTTGTAAGACTCTAAGAGCTCACTCAGATAATGTGGGGCCAGGCCATGTAGAGCTTTATAAGTTATAAGAAGTATTTTGTAATCAATGTGGAATTTGACTGGTAACCAGTGCAGTGATGATAGAACAGGAGTGATATGATCAAATTTTCTAGTTCGAGTTAGCACTCGGGCAGCTGCATTCTGAACTAACTGAAGTTTTATTTATAGATTTACTAGAGCATCCAGTAAGTAAGGCGTTACAGTAATCCAACCTTGAGGTTATAAACGCATGGAACAAGTTTTCTCTGCATCATTAAAAGAGAAGATTTTCTAAGTTTAGCGATATTACGTAATTGAAAGAAGCAATTCCAAGTGATGCTGCTAATGTGCGCATCAAAGGAGAGGATCTGAATCAAATGTGACCCCTAAGATTTTTTACAGACGGACTGGGCAATACTGGACAGCCATCTAGATTTAGGATAGAGTGTAGCCAAACTGTCTCTCACAGCGCTTGGGGTCCCACTAATAGCACCTCAGTTTTTATCTGAGTTAAGTAAGAGAAAAAATTAAATAAACATCCAGTCTTTTATTTCCTTTAACACAGTCCTCGATGTTGTTGATGTAAGGCTGTCATTAGGTTTTGGCTGATATGTACAAGCTGTGTATCATCTGCATAGCAGTGGAAAACATAATGCCATGTTTAACGAATAACTGAGCCTAGTGGCAGCATGTACAGAGAGAATAAAAGCAGGCCAGCACTGACCCCTGAGGCACACCATACTTCACTTTTTGAGAGCTTAGACCTTAGATTATTTATATGGACAAACTGGTGCCTACCGGTCAGTTAAGTAGGATTTAAACCAACGAAAGTGCTGATCCCTTAATACCACCTACAGTATTTTCTAGTCTGTTTAGTAAAAACATCATGATCTATAGTGTCAAAATGCTGCACTTAAATCTAACAGAACAAGAAAAGAAACACATCCCTTATCTGAGGACATTAACAAGTCAATTTAGTACCCTAATTAATGCTGTTTCAGTACTATGATGGGGCTGAAGCCAGACTGAAATGTTTCATAAATTTCATTTCCTTTGGAGGTAACTGCAGAGCTGCTGATAGACGGCTTGGTTTCTAAGATTTTTGGGCCGAAACGGTAGATTTGAAATTGGTCCTATAAATTAGATATCACCACAAGGGTCAAGATTGGCTTTTTTTTTATCAGTGGTTTGATAACGGCAGACTTAAAGTATTTGGGCACATAACCTAAGGTAAAGGATGAATTTAAAATAACTACACTGGCTCTACAAACACTAGGTAATACTTGTTGAGTAGACGTGTAGGAATTGGATCTAATAAAACATGTTGATGACCTTAGACGAGCTGACCAGTGCAGATATAGTTCAGTATTAGTAATTTGGGGGGTAAAAGATTGTAATCAAGGTTGATTTACGGCTTAATTGAACAGGATGTCTTTCACTAGTGCTGCATCTGTCATTTTCGGAAGGTTGCTGAACAGTTTGGGTGATGTGATGAGCATCGAGTTTTATGCCTAATGTTTTCTATCTTATCATTAAAGAAAGTCATGAAATCGTTACTGGTTAAAATTACACAGAACGGGAGAGTTCACTTTCTGTGGGTTTTTTTGTTAATTTGGAGACTGTATTAAAGAGAAATCTTGGATTATTCTTATTTTTCTCTATGATTGAAGAGAAGTAAGCAGCTTTAGCTTTAGTGAGGGCATGCTTATACTCTGCCATGCTGTTCCCCTCCAAGCAATCTTAAACACCTCCAATTTACTATGTCTCCACTTGCGCTCTAGATGCCGTGTTCTTTGGGTTTAACGTACGGTGTGTGGTCATCTATACCCATGTGTGCTAGCCTTTTTTCCATAATGCGTTTGACCCTAGCAGGAGCAGTCGTGACCAGGGTTGAGCGAAGCACACATTCTAATTGCTCATTTATACACTCAAGATGATTGATCTCCGTAGGTGTGTTAAATTTCAAGTCTGGTAGGTTTTTAATAAAAACGCAGCTGGAGTAGCAGATGTGATAGTGCGCTTGGGTGTGATAACGAGGCAGAAGGATTTTATTTATTACAGATAGCTCAATACTAAAAGAAGATTGTGATCTGAATCGAATCACTTTGCGGGGAAAACATTAAGGTTAACTAAAATTATATTGATACCACATGTTAATATTAGATCTAAAGTATGATTACAGCGGTGGGTTGGTCCCATCACATTCTGAGTGATACCCATGGATTCTAAGATGGACTCGAAAGCGATTTTTAAGTGGATCCTGCTCATTGTCAAAATGAAATATTGAAATCACCTAACAATTAAAGCCTTATCTGGTTGACAGTAGTAAGCAGGGAAAGAAAGTTAGCAAATTGCTGAAGAAAATTCTGAATAGGGACCAGGCGGTGGGGCGGTAAAATAGTGATAAGCTGCAATGAGTGTGGTTTTTAGCTTCCATAAGGATGGGATCAGTCGTTCACATTTAAGAAATCAGTATTTCAAAAGAATTAGCCCCTTGTAATGGGATTTAGCTGTAACAACCCTAAACTCTTTGTCAAAAATTGTGGCTATGCCTCCCCCCCTCCCGACCATTAGGACGAGGGGCGACTAGCATGACTGTATCCACGGAGGTGAGGCTTCATTTAAGGCTAAATATTATCAGTCTAATCCAAGTCTCAGTGAGGACAGAGAACGTTAAGCGTTTATCAGTGATCATTTAATTTACAATCACTGCTTTATTTGTAAGTGATCTAATGTTAAGTAATGAGACCTTCCCGAGTGGGATGGGACAAACCGTCCCATCCTAAAAGGCCAGGCTTGCCCTCAAAGGCTGTTCAGTTGTCTCTATACTTAGCCCACGTTGTTTTTGCAGAGCACCAACTTGGACAGCCAGCAGTTCAGCGACCATAACCTGCTGTAGGCGTTTTTTGGTCACCTCCAGCCGCATTGGGGATGGGGCCAGAGCAGACTACTGCAGCATCGGACATCGCCTTCGCCACGCTAAACACACCTCTACACAAATTAGCCTTAGTAACCTCTGACTGACGAAGGCGTATATCATTAGCCCCTACATGAATAACTATCTCTAGAGGAATCTATCTGCGGCTCTCGAGTTCACGAAGACTCGTTCAACAATGACCGGCTCTCTGAGCTCCGGGGGATACAGAGAACTCTGCTGCTGGTGTCCCTAAAGGGGTAGCAAGTTTCACCGTGTCGTAAAATAGAGTCACCTATGACCAGAGCTCTTTCCAACAGGCTGCTCAGTGGGTGTTTTCACTGAGGGAGGGCAAACCTGTTGACACGTGAACAGGTAAAGAGTGGTGCTCTCGTGGACTCTGGCTTAAGACTGCGTCGCCGAAACCGTCACCCACTTGCCCTGCTGTGCGAGGACTCTGCCGGGGCTCTAACTTCACCTGTGGCATCCAGATCTGCTAAGTTAGGATCTGAGCTAGCCTTCTCTGTCTGGATGCGCGCCTCTAAAAAACTACCATCTTCTCTGTCAGACTACACCTATCACAAAGTAAAATTTAACTAATGACGGAGGAAGAATAGCTAAACATGCCACACTCAGCACAGGGAACAAGCACAGCAGAAGCCATGTTAGTCCAATTAATGAATTAAAGTTACTTAGCTTCGAGTGGTGTTGTGGGGTGCCGAGTGAAGATATGGTTTAGCTGCAGCCGATGGTCCAATGCAATGCTCGATTAAAGCGTTAATACAAGTTAAGTCAATACAAAATGTCACAAAGAAACTAAGTCTCTAAGAAAGTGGGAAAAGACTGTAAAAAAGTTATAAAAACACACACTACTGCAAAAGAATATGCAACTCTGGTAATTAGCTAATGGCTAATTACTGCAAACACAAGCCGGTATACCTGTAAAGTTACTAAATAATGATTAGCGGCCAAAAAATATAATCCGCCGGTACGAGAATAAAATGATTAAGATGTTGTAAAAACCTACTATATATACGATTATATATGATACAGATGCGATCGGGAATTAAAATAGTTCAAAGGTAATAAGCTGCTAACAGCTACCAGACGGCGTGCGTCCTGTGTGCAACCGCGGAGAATCAGTCTGGGTTGCCAGATCCTCGCAATCCTCGCGTCAGTTCTCTCAGCGTTTTCTCAGCGTTCAGGACTGTGTAAAGGAAATAAAAGTAATAATTTTCTCTTACGTAACTCAGATAAAACTGAGGTTCTATTAGTGGGACCCAAGGCTGTAAGAGACAGGTTGGCTACATCTATCCTAAATCTAGGTGGCTGTTCAGAATTTCCCAGTCCGTCTGTAAAAAACTTAGGGGTCACATTTGATTCAGATTACGTAATATCGCTAAACTTAGAAATATCCTCTTATGATGCGGAGAACCTGGTTTATGCATTCATAACCTCAAGGTTGGATTACTGTAACGCCTTACTTACTGGATGCTCTAGTAAATCTATAAATAAACTTTAGTTAGTTCAGAATGCAGCTGCCCGAGTGCTAACTCGAACTAGAAAATTTGATCATATCACTCCTGTTCTATCATCACTGCACTGGTTACCAGTTAAATTCTGCATTGATTACAAAATACTTCTTATAACTTATAAAGCTCTACATGGCCTGGCCCCACATTATCTGAGTGAGCTCTTAGTCTTACAATACAGCTCGTCTACTTCGTTTGCAGGGTGCAGGACTTCTTTTAGTTCCTAAAATTAAAAAAGTCACAGCCGGGGGAAAGGCTTTCTCATACATGGCCCCCCAACTATGGAATAAACTTCCCACTTTAGTTCGAGATTCAGACACTCTCCAAATGTTTAAGTCTAGGCTAAAGACATACTTATTTATACAGGCTTTTGACTGGGATGCATGGCTTGGGTCACTGGGACCGGAGTCTGGAGTCATGTCTGGCCTGCCTGCCTTGTCCGTTAGCCAGGAGTGTTGGGTGGGCAGTCTGGCTGAACTGGGCTTTGGTCCTCTTGATCTTGACTTGTGCTTCATTTACTTTAGACTAAGGGCAGAGTTGGTGGTTCATAGTCAAAGAGTTTTATGGTGATCAGAGACGTTGGGTTGCTGTCTTCTGCCTCCTGTGCCGATGTCTCCCTCTTGACTGTGTTACCTACCAGTTGTCCTCTTTCTAGCTATGCTGTTATAGCTAATGCTGCCAATGTAAATGACATTATACCATGGTGCTAGCCTTTTTTCCCTAATGCGTTTGACCCTACCGGGAGCAATCATATCCAAGGTTGAGAGAAACACACATTATAATTGGTCATTTACATTACACCAATTACATTACGATGATTGGGCTCCATAGGTGTATTAAATTTTAAGTTTGGTAGATTATTAATAAACGCAGCTGGAGTAGCAGATGTGATAGTGTGCTTGGTGTGATAATGAGGAAGTAGGATGTTATTTATTATAGATAGCTCAAATACTAAAAGATAATGATCAGAAAGCAAATCACTGTGTGAAAACATCAAGGTTATCTCTATTAATAACAAATGTTAATATTAGATCTAAAGTATGATTACAGTGGTTGGTTGGTTGGTCCCATCACATTCTGAGTGATACTCATGGACTCTAAAATAAAAGTAAATAGTGATAAGCTGCAATGAGTGTGGTTTTGACTTCCATAATGACGGATCAGTCACATTTAAGAATCAGAATTTCAAACAAATTAGCCTTGTAATGGGATTTAGCCATAACACCTAGCTCTTTGTAAAAAAAAATTGTGGCTACACCCCCACAACCATTAGGACGAGCATGACTGTATCCAGGAGGTGAGGCTTCATTTAAGGCTAAATATTCATCAGGTCTAATCCAAGTCTCAGTGAGACAGAGAGCGTGTAAGCGTTTATCAGTGATCATTTCATTACAATTACTGCTTTGTTTGTAAGTGATCTAATGTTAAGTAGTCCTAGCTTTAGTCTAATGTTGTTATTTCTTTTGCAGCTATCTGTGTTTATACTAATGAGGTTATTAAAACAGACTTTTTGAGAGCGTTTACGTTTAGGACAGATGCGGGTAACAGACACAGTTTCAATAATGTGGGTTCTGGGTGACGGTGCATGGCTACCAGCAGACAGTTGGTTAAGCCGGTCTGTCGCTGCTTGACCCCTGCTCTGGATAGTCAGCCCCTAAGTAACCCTAGTTCCTAAGTAACACACAATTCTATGGACAATGTTACAGTAGATGACAGCAGCACCCTCCCAAGTGGGAGGGACACTGAGCAGGACACCGTCCCATCCCAAAAGGCCAGGCATACCCTCAGTTCATTGACCATAACCTGCTGTAAGCTTTGTCACCACACTGGATGGGGCCAGAGCACACTACTGCATCGGATATCACATTCAAAACTCTAACCACCTCAACAAAATTACGCTTAGTCACCTCTGATTGGTGAAGGCATATATCATTAGCCCCTACATGAATGACTGTTCTAGAGAATCTACACTCTGGCTAAATGTAACCCTAGCTGCTGGTGTCCCTAAAGGGGTATCTAATTTCATGTCATAAAATAGTCACCTATGTCCAGAGCTCTTTCACCAGGCTGCTCAGTGGGTGTATCACTGAGGAGAGTAGACCTGTTGGACACATGAACAGGTAAAGAGTGGCACTGTGGTGGGCCAGCCATATGACTACATCACCAAGCTATCATCCACGTGCCCTGTTGCGAGGGCATTGCCAGATCGGAGGCACTAACTTCACCTGTGGTCATCCAGATGTTAAGCTAGAAGCTGAGCTAGCCTTCTCTAATGTCTAAAACTACTTCTACAAGCCTACAACTATTACAAATGAAATTTAAACCAATGATGGAGGAAGAATATGCTGAACATGCCACACTCAGAAGCACAGCAGAAGCCATGTAAATACAATTAATTACCTAAAGGTGCTTAGCTTTGAGAAGGTGGGAAAAGGCTGTAAAAATTTAAGAAATACACTACAACAAAATATGAAGCCGAAATGTTGCGCTAATTAGCTAATGGCTAAATTCTACAAACACACTATGATGGTAGATCCGTAAAATTATTAAATAATGGTTAACGGCGAGAAATATAATCCGCGGCAAAAAATATAATACGCCGGTAGTGAAAGTAAACAATTAAGAAATTGTAAAAGTACTGTATATACAATAAAAACGTGATCTGGAATTAAAACAGATAAAAAGTAACTAACAGTAACTAAAAGTAGCTAACAGCTATAAACAGCGTGCACACGTCAGGATTGCCAAATCCTCACAAACCTCATAATCCTCGGAACAGTGATGAGCATTCTTTCACAAAAGACTGATAAAATTGTGTAGTCCTCAAAACATCTACTGGAACTAATGAAGTTAATTCTTAACAGGTCAATAATATGACTGGATTCAAAAAGAGCATCCCAGAAAGGCTGAACCTTTCTGAAATAAAGACAGGGAGAAATTCATCACTGTGTGAAGTACATGGGTAAATAGAGCAACAATTCAACAATAATGTTTCTCAACATAACATATCACAAAACTTGAGGATTTTATCATCAAAGTTACATAATATCATTAAAAGAGAAATATCTGTATGCAAGGTACAAGGCCCAAACCAATACAGGATGGCCATGACCATCTGCATTGAAATCGGCACAATAATGTTTCTGCAGTAAAAATCACTGTATGGGCTCAGGAGCACATCTAAAATCCACTCTCTGTGATCACAGTTCATCACTGCACCTGCAAATGCCTGAGAAAAAATCGTATGCATCACAAAAGGGGACTAATGCCCCGCTAATAGTTTGGCAGAAGGAGGGAGTATGTCCTCAGAATCTAAAAAAGTCAACCATGCCAGTGTTAAAAACCTTCCATGTGAAGAAGAAACCATAAACAACCAGAACACTGAATTGACTACAGACATTATGCAACATGGGGGTAAACATGCCCCAGGACCAACCTTTTTGAAACATATTGCTGGATTCTAATTCAAAATGGGAATTAAAAAAAAAAAAAACCCCACTAGTTTTTCACAGTTTTAACATTTGATATGTAGTCATTGTACTATTTTCAATTAAATATAAGATTTAAGTGATTTGCACATCACTGCATTCTGTTTTTATTTACATGATGCATGGTGTCTCTGGAAATCAAGTTGTAAGAACCGTGTCCCATCTGCGAAACATGGTGGTGGAAGTTTCATTGCAGTTTTGCTGAACATCTGATCCATTATTGATCAAACAGTGAATTCTGAATTATAGCACCAAATTCTAAAAGACAATATCAGGACATCTGTACATAAACTGAATCTCAAGAAAACGTGGGTCATGCAGCAAAAACTGTGGGAAGAAATCATACCAGTAGGGGCTGAGTCTGATATGGGGTAACTGTCCAGAGGAACGGGCCTGGAACAGGTACAAATTTCCATGCTGTCCACCATGATATGTGCCCTGGTTTGTATCTGATCCATGTTTTATGTTTAATTTGGTTTTACATTGTCTTTGTGTATTTGTTTAAGCTTGTGTAATACAGCCCCAGGTTATTTCAATTAGGTTATTTCTGGTCAATTTCAACTAACATCCATTCCTGTGTTTCAGGCCTGCAGAACATTCCAAAAAAGTTGGGACAGGGGCAATTTATGTTTAGTAATGAGATGATAACTAAATTTATATTGTGATTTCAAACAGGTGATTATAATCATGATTTGGTACAAAAGCAGTATCCACAAAAGGCTGAGTCTTTGAGGAGTAAAGATGAGGATCAGAGAATCTCCAATTTATCAATACATGTTTAAGAAAATGATTAAAATGTTTAAAAGCAATGTTCATCAAAGACATATTGGAAGGGATTTGGACATGGTTAACATAAGGCTTCTTTTTTTTGATGGGAAACATTTTAAGTGGCATTTGTGAATGTAACTCTGTATTGTAGAGCTTGATAAAGGTTTGATAAAGGAATCCCTTGTCCATGTGGTTTTATCAGCTATTGATGAATCATGGTTCTTGATGCAGTGCCGTCTGAAAGATCATAAATCATGGGTATTAAGCTTAAGCTTGTGTCTTTGGCTTTTACGCAATGAAATTCCTCCCAATTCCTTTTTCCCCTATTCCGTTTGATGATATTATGCACTGTTGAGGGAGAAATATGCAAATCCCATCCAGTATTTCTTAAGAGGAACATTGTTTTTTAAACATTTTGTTGCAAACATGCAACTCCACACAAGACAAACTTTTTGCATATTTAAATAATATTATATGCTCGTTGGACCGGAAACTGCATGTAAAGACCTTCCAGGTAAATCCATCCAAACTCAAACACTTTTACTTTCACCTGCTAGTGAGAGCATCATAACCTACAATATGTTTTACACTCTGGGTTACAGATATGTAGACCAGGATCGATTTGGGAAATTTAAATGGTAAAGTGTGTAAAGCTTCAACAAGTTCAATGAGTTTTAATTTATTGTAATTTGCATAAGTACTTGAAACTTTGTGCCATATCTTTTCATATGCAGAAAATTCTAAAAGGTTCACAAAGTAGTACTAGATAGATGATTCTCAAGCCCTCAAGTAACACTGCATTAAATTATATACAATTATATAATTGAAATCACTGCATGGGCTCGCAAACACTTCTACAAACCTTCATCTGCGAATACAGTTCATCAGTGCTATACAATGCAACAAAGAACCCATATATACAGTAAATAATCCAGAAATGCTGCCACCTTCCCTGGGGCCAAGCTCATTTAAAATGGACTGAGGTAAAGTGTAAAAGTATCCTGTATTCTGAAGTATTAAAATTGAGTTTGTAAGCTCCGTTAGCCATATCTTTCCTCATTATCCTTAGTCTTGCCCTCTCTTCAGTTCTTCAGTTTCATGTGTGTCTACTATTCACAGTGTGTTACTTAATTACCTTAAAAACATCTACTAGAATAAAATTTCTTTAGCTTGCTGATGTATATTACCTCAGGATGTTATAAGTATATTGCTTCAGGATGCTGATGTCATTGCTTCTGATATGTATTAGCCTTACAGTTATGGTGACTCACCTGGGATCTCCAGTGAGAGGTGAGTAGAAAATATATTCATACTACACTCTTTAGTCTGGTTTCTTGCTGGGGATTAATTCCTTAAGGTGTCCCAGCAAGTCTTTGTTCTGAAGCTATCGACTGAAACTATCCACATGCTCCACTGGGTCTCCGTTGATCTTGAGCGGTTTGTGAACCCTCTGCGGCTTCCTTCTGAAGTCCGCTACCAGCTCCATGGTCTTTCTGACAAACAGGAGGAGATGGTTGTCTTGGCACCAGTTCACAAGGTGCTTGATCTCCTCCAGGTAGTGACTGACGGAGTCCTAGATCTTCCAGCTTGGTGATGAGTTTGGAGGAGATAATAGTGTGAAACATTGTCCTGTAATCAACAAACTGCATTTGAACATTATTACCCCTCACAGTGTCAAGGTGTGACAGTGTTGTGTGTAGCAGATGAGACATGGCATCATCTGGGAAGCAGTTGTGTCGATAGGGACTATGTAGTCTGGCAGTGAAGAGGTGATGAGGTCTCTGACCAATTTTGCAAAGTACTTCATCACTACCTATGTGAGGTCTACAGGACGATAGTCATTACGCTGGGTGTGTCTTCTCTGGAACCGGCACTTTGACAGATTGTTTGAAGCATGAAGGAACCATGCCCAGCATCAGGGATAAATTGAAGATGTCAGTAAATACTGGAACAAGTTGGTCTGCGCAAGCTTTGAGGACTCGGCCGCTTATTCCGTCTGGACCTCCTGCTTTACTAGCATTTACTCTCCTGAATGCTTTTCTCTCATCTGCCTCTGTGATGGTGAAGGGGCACTGGCCTCTAACGAACTCTGTGCCTCCCTGTTAGTGCTATCAGTGTTGTTGGCACAGCTGGCTGCAGCTCCAAAATGATCATAGAAGGTGTTTAGATCATTCACAAGTGATGCTTTTTGGATGGGATTTTAGGATCTGTCATGACCCAGAACTCCTGCCACAGTGATCTATAGTCAATCTGTTTGAACTGTGTCTCTAGTTTCGTCCCGTACCTCTGTTTAGCATCTCTTACTGCCTTACCTACTCCATATGATGCAGCTTTATACTTGTCAATGTTTCCACTGATGAGCCCCAAGTTGCAAGCAGTGGTGCACAAGTTCACAGCATCGTGGATAGTTTTATCTGGCCATGGCTTCTGGATGGGAAACTTCTTGATGGTAATTTTTATGACCGTATCATCCACTAGTTTCTCCACAAAACTCACAACCACTTCCGTAAACACATTGACATCATCAGAGCTGTGTCGAAACATGTCCCAGTCAACGTCGTCCTGCAAGGCCTCCACCGATTGGTCCATCCAGTGTATGTCCTCCCTATGAACTGGAGCTTCCTGCTTGAGCCATTGCTTATAGTTTGGCAAGAGGAATATTGCGGTGTGCTCAAATTTCCCGAACGGTGGATGAGCCTGAGCTTTATAGCTTTCTTTGAATGCATAACAGTGGTCCAGCGTTCTGATGCCCCTGATGGGGCAGGTCATGTGCTGGTAAAAGTTGTTCATAGCACATTTGAGGTTGGTGCTGTTGAAGTCTCCAACCACCGTGAGTGTTTGAAATTGTGTGAGAATGGATCATTCTAAGGAGTGGGACTGTTTAAACAAATAATCATGTTGGTGATTTACATTTAGCATCTATGTGGATAGTGGTGTGAAGAAATAATTTTCTGGGATTTTATAGGTTGGTGATAATATAGTTTTATATACGTCTAGACATATTACATATTTTATATTGTTTTAGGGTTTCAGCTTATATTACATGGTACTTAACAGCAATTTACAGAAAAGTTCAGGGTACAAAGCCACACTTTAAACCACGGCCCACACAGCCAGATACTACATGGTACTTAAGAGCAAGTTACAGAAAAGTAGATAGTGCAGAGCTACACTTATAATTATGGCCCGCAGAGCCAGATAATACAGTATACTCAGGATAATTACAATCAAGTAACGGAAAGGTAGAGGGTAATAATCTATAGGTATATTTACATCAAGCAAGAGCTCTCCGCTGCTTTACCCATTATGTTTAGGGTCAAAGGCAGTGCATTGTGTGGCTGTACTCCATATTTAATTTCCCCATGTGAGAGCTTGAACCTTCTGTAGGGAAATTACTGGAGGGACTGTGGTAGCCTAGCGGTTAAGGTGCTGTACTATGGACCAGAAGGTCCAGGGTTCAAATCCTGCCTCTGCCAAGCTGCCATTGTTGGGTCGTTGAGCAAGACCCTTAACCCACAATTGCTTGGATTGTAAGATTGTATCAGTTGGAAGTCCCTCTGGATAAGGGCGTCTGCTAAATGCTGTAAATATAAATATAATATCATATAATATAAATTACCTGCTGTTAAAGGGCAAGTGTGGGCAGTTCGTGTGATAGTAATTGTGAATGCAGGAGAAGGGGTGTTTGGCAGGGGTAGGGTAGGGTTAATTCTTGGAATTTTGGGAAGTTCAATATGGCAGGGGTAGGGTTAAGTCTTGGAATTCCGGGAAGTTGAATGGGGTAGGCTAATTGGTAAATATCTTACAATGGGAGTAAACGTTTATGTAACTTCTATCCTGGGCAACAGACTTCATTTCATCTTTAGCCACACAGTCCATCTTTTCCTGAGAAATCCACATATTCTTATCAAGCCAACTTTTGAGAAGAAATTGGTCCAGTAGGTCCTGGCTCTACTGTGGGTTCTCTATTCATCAGGATGGGTCTGGAACAGCCACCAGTTACCGTGCTTTTCACTTTTATGTGTCCTGGTTTGTAGGATGTAATATAGACCCATGTTCTATGTTTAAGTTAGTTTTAGCTGGTCTTTGTCTCTTTGTGTCTTTGTTTGAGCTTGTGTTCTAGCTTTATTGTCTCTGTTGTGTTTGGTGTCTTTTTATTTGCTGTGTCCATGCTATGTGTATTATATGTTTTGATTTCCATGTTCCGATTCTTATTATGGGTCGTGCTGCCGTACGGTTTGACGCTGGAGGGCAGTGTCGGCAAAGTAAATGGCCTGAGGCTCACACGCATGTGCTGGTCTTTAGTGGTGCTGATTTCCACATTAGTCACACCTGCTGGCTCTATATAAGAGCACCCCCGAGCCTAGTAAGGTGTCGCACCATCGGTCCGTGTAGGCAGTGTCACCAATCTCTCGCCTCCCTTTGCGGCCCTATTTCTATGTGGCAAATGGTAGACAGGGTCCACCTAGGAATCCGGTCAGGTAGGGTCAAGAGGCCCTACGTACGGTTAGGGCTTAGTGGACTAGTGCAGGGCCAGGTTCCACTCGCTTCTAATCTTCTTTCTGCTTCCACCCTCAGCAGTTTTGGCTCAATCGCGGCGACGAAACGACTTTCCTGCTCTTCCTCATAATAGCTGCTGCCCTCACTAGGCTTATTGGCAGGTTTACCGAGCCGTAGAATACTTTACCCTGGCTCGTGATAACCTTATTTTTGAGACGCAACATTTATTTGGATCTAAAGGCTGAGTTGGTCTGCCATGACACCGTGTCATCAGGACCAGGTTCTGGGAGAGAAACGTTTTCACCTCCGGCAGGCCACCAAGGAAGTTCCCCTTCAGAGCAGAGGGCCAGCTGCTGAACCCATGGAAGTGGAGCAATCTCCAGTGACCCGGTCCATGCACCAAGTTTTTTCGTTGATGTTTCTTTGTCATTGTTGTCAGGAGATGTCTCTGTTTTAGCGCTCATTGATTCGGGAGCTGCTGGCAACGTCATGGACCAAGGCCTCATCGCCGAGCATGCCATTGAACTGAGGGAGTTGCCGTCACTTCTGAAGGTGCAAGCTGTGAACAACTGCCCGTTGAGAAGTGGGGATATCACGCAAGCTACGGTTGCCCTCACCATGCAGATTGGTTTGTTTCATGTCGAGCGGATTACCTTCTTTGTTATAGACTGTCTAAGTGACCCAATCATTCTAGGTTACCTAGGTTTGGCCTGGCTAATGCTCCTTCTGTGTTTCAAGCCTTTGTGAATAAAATTTTTTGGAGCCTTCTCGATCCGTGTGTGACTTTAGTTCCTTTGGAAGACCACAGGCATCACGTTCGTTTGGTTCTCCAACGTCTGCGGGACAACCAGCTATATGTTAAGGGGGAGAAATGCACCTTTCACCAACCCAAGGTTTTTTTTTCTTGGGTATGTAATAGACTCCCAGGGGGTCCATATGGACTTAGACATGGTCCAGAGGGTAGTAGCATGGCCACAACCTTGGATGGTCAAGGAACTGCAGAGGTTTCTAGGGTTTGCCAACTTCTATCAGTGCTTTATCAGGGGGTTTATTCAGGTAGCCGCCTCTCTCACCTCTCTGCTTCAGGGTAATTGCAAGAAGCTCTCTTGGACTGACGTGGCCTTACAGGCCTTTGAGTCCTTAAAGAGAAGGTTCACTTCAGCCCCCATTCTGAGGCATCCCAACCCCTCTCGCCCCTTTGGTTGACGCGTCTGATTCAGGTGTAGGTGCCGTTCTGTCTCAACGGTTTGGGTCTCCTGCTAAGATGTAGCCCTGTGCCTATTTTTCTAGAAAAGTAAATCCCGCTGAGCATAACTGTGATGTAGGCAACAGGGAATTGCTTACGATGAAGTTGGCTTTGGAGGAATGGATGCACTGGTTGGAGGGGGCATTACATACATTTGTAGTTCTCACTGGCCATAGAAATCTCGAATACATTAGAGCGACTAAGAGGCTCAATTCTCGTCAGGTTCGGCGGGCACTGTTCTTCACATGATTTAAGTTTTCTGTTTTGTACTACCCATGGTCTAAGAATGTCAAAGGGGACACACTTTCTAGAATATGGGACTCTGAGCCATGTGTCAATAAGGGAACCAGCATTTTGGACCCTGGCTGCATCCTGGCACCCATCAGATGGGAACTCCTCAAGAAGGTCCAACATTTCAGGGGAGGGGAGCCGGGTTCCAGGGGACTGCCCCGAGGGCAAGGAGTTTGTTCTCGAGTCACTGCGGCACCAACTCATAGAGAAGGTACACTTCCTTGAAATCTGGTCACCCCAGTGTAGAACACACATGTCACTTGATTTCCAATAAGTTCTGGTGGCCCTGGTTAAACAGGGATGTGACCAACTTTATCAACGAGTGAACTATTTGTGCGCAGAGTGAGTCTACCAGGTAGCATCCGGCTGGGCTGTTAGAACCCTTACCCATGGGGGAGAGACCCTGGTCCCATTTGTGCATAGATTTTGTTACCGCTCTTGATCCATCCAAGAGGAACACAGTTATCTTGGTTATTATTGATAGATTCTTGAAGGGTTGTAAACTTCTACCTCTCGCGAAACTGTCTTCCGTCTTAGAGACCGCCGAGGCTTTATTTCACGATGTTTTTCGTTATTACGGCTTACCGGAGGACATAGTCTTTGGTAGAGGTCCTTAATTTACTTCCCATTTGTGGAAAGCCTTCTTGACTATGCTAAATACAAATGTCATGCTTACCTTGGGTTACCACCCCCAGTCTAATGGTCAGGTTGAGCGCCTCAATCAAGAAATTGGTAGGTTCCTGAGATTCTAATGTGGCCAATCGTAATGTGATTGGGGGTCTTTATCTCCCATGGGCAGAGTACGCCCAGAATTCATTGAACAGTTCCGCCACAGGTCTCACTCCATTTCAGTGTGCTCTAGGCTTCCAGCCACCCCTGTTCCCCTGGTCTGGCAAGCCCTTGTTCGTTCCAGCTGTCAATGACTGATTTACGCACAGCGAACAAACTTGGGAGAAGGTTCATGTCCATCTTCAACGGGCTGTCCGCAGGTACACCTTCCAAGCTAATGGCCGGCGGTGACCACAACCCCAGCTAAGGCCCGAAGACTTATGTTTATCGACCCGTGATTTAAAGCTCAAATTACCTCGCAAGAAGCGGAGTCCCAGGTTTATTGAACCGTTTAATATCCTTAAACAGGAGATACCTCTATCTTTTCGTTTGGAACTTCCTCTCACGTATTGCATAGCACCCACATTTCACATATTGTTATTAAAACCTGCTTCTCCCTCTCCTCAGGCGGATCAGGGATCAGCAGTGGCACCCCCTCCCTTGGACGTGGATGGCTCCCTGGCGTACTGCGTTCGTGCCCTGTTAGACTCTAGAGGCAGAGGCCGACATACGTTCTACCTGGTTGACTGGGAGGGTTACGGTCCTGAGGGGGTATGTTGGGTTCCCACAGAGGATATCCTAGATCCATCACTGATTTCTGATTTCCACAGGGACCATCCGGGGAGACCCGCCCCCAGGCCCTGGGGCTGTCCAAGGCGTAGAGTTTTTCAGGTGTCTGGAGCCGCCCATCAGGGAGGGGCTAATGTCATATCTGAGGCTGCTGTTCCCCTGCCTCACATACAGAGGTCGCCCTCAGTCGAGTTCTGATCACTGGTTATTCTTCACCTGTTTAAGCTGTGCTGTTCCATAATCTCATTGCAAAGTCTTGTATGGGTGCGTTATTAGTGTGTTTTTTTGTTTCATATATATATATATATATATATATATACATATATATATATATATATATATATGTATATATATATATATATATATGTATATATATATATATATATATGTATATATATATATAAAATACACCTTTTGTTTTTGAGTCTGTCTCATATGGCCCTTGTGTTTGCTCTTCTTTTCTACTTTTTTCTATTCAGTTCTCCCTAGTAGCTGAGTGGCACAAGCGTTAGGACTTTGTTTCTGACACGATCGATCAGGGTTCAGTCCTCAGCCACGGCCAGTGCTCTCCTGTGTTTTTGTCCACGCATGTGCCATTCCTCCACATACCCCTTATTTCATTTATTTATTTTTTGTTTCTTTATTATTATGTTCCTTTGGGAGCTCCTTGCACTTGGGTCCTAAAACCTTCCATTTAATACAGTTCACACTTACCTAGGCGAATTGTAACAATTCTCTTGTTTAATTGGGTATCATTTAGTCTTTCTAATCCATTTGCCTGTTTACTCCATGCCAAAAATCAAATTGGAGATCTCTGGAAATGTGATATGGATGAAAACCTCCCACGTCTTGAAGGCTTCTTGAGACTACAACTTGCAAGGACCCATGTACTGACAGCGGTCATACATGCCACCGGAATTCTAACTCAGATCACCTGAGTCTCATCTGGGACACTATTTATGCACCATGGTTGCTTGTCATGGTTTGCTATGATTTGCCTCTGGATAACCATTCATACCGAGCATTATTTTATGTGTTTTTTTATGCTGTGTACCAACCTTGCCTCTCTCTCATGTTTGTCGGCTGAGAGAACGCTGAGAGAACGCTGAGAGAACGCTGAGAGAACGCTGAGAGAACTGACGCGAGGATTGCAAGGATCTGGCAACCCAGACTGATCCGCGGTTGCACACAGGACGCCGTGTCGTAGCTGCTAGCAGATATTTACCTTTGATATTTTTTAATTCCCGCATCTGTATCATATATAATCGTATATATAGTAGGTTTTTACAACATCTTAATCATTTTATTCTCGTACCGGCGGATTATATATATATATTTTTTTTGCCGCTAATCGTTTATTTAGTAACTTTTACAGGCTACCCGGCTTGTTTTCGCAGTAGTTAGCCATTAGCTACTAACAGAGGTTGCGTCTCTTCCGTCGCAGTAATGTGGTGTTTTTTTATAACTTTTTTACAGTCTTTCCCCACTTTCCTTTTCTGAGACCTCTTATTTTTTTAGTGACGTTTTTTGTGTTGACTTAACTTGTTATTAACACTTTAATCGGCATTGCATTGGAACCATCGGAATGCAGGCTGAACCATATCTTCACTCGGCACCCCACAACACCCCCCGAAGCTAAGTACCTTTAATTCATTGATTGTACTAACATGGTTTCTGCTGTGCTTGTTCCCTGTGCCGAGTGTGGCATGTTTAGCTATTCTTCCTCCGTCATTAGTGTAAATTTTACTTGTGATAGGTGTAGGCTTGTAGCTAGTCTGACGGAGAAGATTGTAGTTTTAGAGGCGCTCATCCAGACATTAGAGAAGGCTAGCTCAGCTCCTAGCTTAGCAGATCTGGATGCCACAGGTGAAGTTAGAGCCCCAGTCCAGGCAGAGTGCTCGCAGCAGGGCAAGTGGGTGACGGTTCGGCGACGTAGTCGTAAGGCTAGTCCACGAGAGCACCACTCTTTACCTGTTCACGTGTCCAACAGGTTTGCCCTCCTCAGTGAAACACCCACTGAGCAGTCTGTTGAAAGAGCTCTGGTCATAGGTGACACTATTTTACGACACGTGAAACTTGCTACCCCTTTAGGGACACCAGCAGAGTGAACTGTATCCCCGGAGCCAGAGTGCCGGACATTGTAACGAGTCTTAGTGAACTATAGGATAGTTATTCATGTAGATGCTAATGATATACGCCTTCGTCAGTCAGAGGTTACTAAGGCTAATTTTGTAGGGGTGGTTAGCGTGGCGAAGGCGATGTCCGATGCTGTAGTGTGCTCTGTCCCCATCCCAATGCGGCGAGGTGACCAAGCCTACAGCAGGTTATGGTCGCTGAACTGCTGGCTGTCCAAGTGGTGCTCTGAAAACAACGTGGGCTATATAGACAACTGGACAGCCTTTGAGGGTAAGCCTGGCCTTTTAGGATGGGACGGTGTCCATCCCACTCGGGAGGGTCTGCTCTCATCTCCTGCAACATTGCCCATAGTCTTATGGCCCGATTGGTTAGGGGCTGACTATCCAGAGCAGGGGTCAGGCAGCAGACAGACCGGCTTAACCAACTGTCTGCTGGTAGCCATGCACCGTCACCCAGAACCCAAATTATTGAAACTGTGTCTGTTACCCGCATCTGCTCTAAACGTAAATCAAAAAGTCTGTTTTAATAACCTCATTAGTATAAACAATGATAGCTGCCAAAGAAATAACAACCTTAGACTAAAACTAGGATTACTTAACATTGGATCACTTACAAACAAAGCAGTGATTGTAAATGAAATAATCACTGATAAATGCTTACACGCTCTCTGTCTCACTGAACCTTTTATTAGACCTGATGAATATTAAGCCTTAAATGAAGTCTCACCTCCTGGATACAGTCAATCGCCCTTGTCCTAATGGTCGGGGGGGAGGCATAGCCACAATTTTTGACAAAGAGCTAAATGTTACAACTAAATCCCATTACAAGGCTAATTCTTTTGAAATACTGATTCTTAATGTGCCTGATCCATCGTTATGGAAGTCAAAACCACACTCTTTTCAGCTTATCACTATTTACCGCCCTATTCAGAATTTCTTCAGGAATTTGCTAACTTTCTTTCCTGCTTACTACTGTCAACAGATAAGGCTTTAATTGTAGGTGATTTCAATATTCACTTCGACAATGAACAGGATCCACTTAAAATTGCTTTCGAGTCGATCTTAGAATCCATGGGTATCACTCAGAATGTGATGGGACCAACCACCGCTGTAATCATACTTTAGATCTAATATTAACATTTGGTATCAATATAGATAACCTTGATGTTTTCCTGCAAAGTGATTCGATTTCAGATCACTATCTTTTAGTAATAAATAAATAAAATCCTTCTGCCTCCTTATCACACAAAAGCGCACTATCACATATGCTACTCCAGCTGCGTTTATTAAAAACCTACCAGACTTGAAATTTAATACATCTACGGAGATCATTCATCTTGAGTCTGTAAATGACCAATTAGAATGTGTGCTTCGCTCAACCCCGGACACGATTGCTCCCGCCAGGGTCAAACGCATTAGGGAAAAAAAGGCTAGGACCATGGTATAATGACCACACCCGTACCTTAAAGCAAAGAACACAGCATGTAGAGCGCAAGTGGAGACATAGTAAATTGGAGGTGTTTCAGATTGCTTGGAGGGACAGCATGGCAGAGTATAAGCATGCCCTCACTAAAGTTAAAGCTGCATACTTCTCCTCAATCATAGAGAAAAATAAGAATAATCCAAGATTTCTCTTTAATACAGTCTCCAAATGAACAAAACCCCTACAGAAAGTGATTCTCCCGTTCTGTGTAATTTTAACAGTAATGATTTCATGACTTTCTTTAATGATAAGATAGAAAACATTAGACATAAAACTCAATGCTCACCACATCACCAAAGTATTCAGCCACCTTCCAGATGCAGCACTAGTGAAGACATCTGTTTAATTATCTGTAAATCTAGATTAAAATCTTTTACCCCAATTACTAATACTGAACTATCCGCACTGATCAGCTCGTCTAAGTCATCAACATGTTTATTAGATCCAATTCCTACACGTTTACTCAAAGAAGTAATACCTAGTATTATAGAGCCACTGTTAGTTATTTTACATTCATCCCTTACCTTTGGTTATGTTCCCAAATCCTTCAAGTCTGCTGATATCAAACCACTGATTAAAAAAGCCAATCTTGACATTTGTGTGATATCTAATTATAGATCAATTTCAAATCTACCATTTCTGTCCAAAATCTTACAAAATGCTGTCTATCAGCAGCTCTGCAGTTACCTCCAAATGAATGGTATTTATGAAACATTTCAGTCTGGCTTCAGGCCCCATCATAGTACTGAAACAGCATTAATTATGGTACTAAATGACTTGTTAGTGTCGTCAGTTAATGGATGTGTTTCTTTTCTTGTTCTGTTAGATTTAAGTGCAGCATTTGACACTATAGATCATGATGTTTTACTAAACAGACTAGAAACTACTGTAGGTATTAAGGGATTAGCACTTTCTTGGTTTAAATCCTACTTATCCGACTGGTACCAGTTTGGTCATATAAATAATCCAAAGTCTTAGCTCTCAAAAGTGAAGTATGGCGTGCCTCAGGGTTCAGTGCTTGGCCAGCTTTTATTCTCTCTGTACATGCTGCCACTAGACTCAGTTATTCGTAAACATGGCATTAGTTTCCACTGCTATGCAGATGATACACAGCTGTACATATCAGCCAAACCTAATGACAGCCTTACAATCAACAAAATTGAGGACTGTGTAAAGGAAATAAAAGATTGGATGTTATTTAATTTTCTCTTACTTAACTCAGATAAAACTGAGGTTCTATTAGTGGGACCCAAGGCTATGAGAGACAGGTTGGCTACATCTATCCTAAATCTAGGTGGCTCTCCAGTATTGCTCAGTCCGTCTGTAAAAAACTTAGGGGTCACATTTGATTCAGATCTCTCCTTTGATGCGCACATTAGCAGCATCACTCGAATTGCTATTTTTCAATTATGTAATATCGCTAAACTTAGAAATATCCTCTCTTTTAATGATGCAGAGAAACTTGTTCATGCGTTTATAACCTCAAGGTTGGATTACTGTTACTTACTGGATGCTCAAGTAAATCTATAAATAAACTTCAGTTAGTTCAAAATGCAGCTGCCTGGGTGCTAACTCGAACTAGAAAATTTGATCACATCACTACTATTCTATCATCACTACACTGGTTACCAGTCAAATTCCGCATAGATTACAAAATACTTCTTATAACTTATAAAGCTCTACATGGCCTGGCCCCACATTACCTGAGTGAACTCTTAGAGTTTTACAATCCAACTCGTCTACTTCATTCACAGCGTGCAGGACTTCTTTTAGTTCCTAGAATTAAAAAAGTCACAGCAGGGGGAAAGGCTTTCTCATACATGGCCCCCCAACTGTGGAATAAACTTCCCACTTTCGTTCAAGACTCAGACACTTTCCAAATTTTTAGGTCTAGGCTAAATACATACTTATTTACACAGGCTTTTCTCTAGATTTAGACCAGGATGCATGGCTTGGGTCACTGGGGCTGGAGTCTGGAGTCATGTCTGGCCTGCATGCCTTGTCCGTTAGCCGGGAGTGTCGAGTGGTCAGTCTGGCTGAACTGGGCTTCGGTCCTCGTGATCTTGACTCGTGCATCCTTGCCTTAGACTAAGGGCAGAGCTGGGGGTTCATAGTCAAAGAGTCTTATGGTGATCAGAAACATTGAGTTGCTGTCTTCTGCCTCCCGTGGGGTTGGCAATGTCTCATGTGATCCCTCTTGGCTGTGTTTTCTACCAGTTCTCCTCTTTCTAGCTATGCTGCTATAGCTAATGCTGCCAGGGTCTCATGCTACACATGGCATCAGTGATTGTTAATAGACACCCAGTGAATTGTTATAGACACTGTGGGCCTTAATCAATAACTAATTATTACATTTTTTCTGTTTCTCTCCGAGCTGTGTTTCCGGCAGTTCCGGCCCCACTGGATGTACATCTGATGGATCTCCACTGTGGCATAAATTCACATTTTAATTCGCCATGAACTTCCATGACTTTTAGTTTTCGCTTCTTGATTTATCACATAATACCCGGGCCACTTAATGGTCCGATGTGCATACTTCACCTTCCTTAATTCGAACTTTGACTCTCAACTCCATGACTTTTAGTCCGGGCTCTTATATTTATCACCTCATAACCCCGGCCACTTACGTCCCGATGTGCATACTTTCAATTCTATTCGAACTTTGACTCCATGACTTTAGTTCGCTCTTAGATTTAATCATCTACGCCGCCCAAGGAGTTGGGTCCACTTTTTTGAGTCCTTGTCCTCCCAAGGTTTCTTCTTTTTTCTTCCTAGAAACTAGGGAGTTTTTCCTTGCCACTGGACTGTCGCCCTAGGCTCGCTCAATTTGGGATTGGACGTAGTTATTAGGAGATAATCTAAACTTGTAAAGTTGCTTTGAGACAATGCTCCATTGTAAAAAGCGCTATATAAATAAATCTGACTTGACTTGACTTGACTTGTTTCTGCCTGACCCCTTGGATACTGTATGCATTTTTGATCACTTGGCTTTGAACTCATGTACAGCTTCGACTTCGTCTCACAACTGCGTGTTTGTGTTTGTAAATAAACTCCACCGATCCCTGCATCCACGTGCGTCTGAAATTCATCTGAAAAGGGAATCATGTCTCCCATAAAGTCAAATTTAATTTTGCATATTCAAATAATCTCATATAACTGTTCCAGGTAAATCAATCCAAACGTGACATAATCTGCATAGTTGTTTTATTATGAATGTTTACTTTTAACACATTTATATTTCTCTATTTTTGAGATGACACCTGTTCTGGGTTTTGCGTCCTGAGGATGTAGCCTATGGCCTCACTGCTTTAAGGACAACACCGTCTCACTTCACTGCTTTCATTGACCTGAGGAAGAAGCCCATAGAATTCAATGCTGCAGTTGATGACAATGCATTTTCTGCTCATCTGTCGACCTTACTGAAATCCTGTGGTGACTCTCTCTGTTCCAGTCCTCATACCGTTACTCAGTACCCACCAGAGGGTAATAACTTCCCTCCCCTCCTCCGGTTTTCTCGCATTACAAACAAATCTCTCAAATTGAGGAGACAAGAACCTACAGTGGCTCTTCTTATTGACTCTGTCAACTTTCTCATTCCTTACTCTCTTCTATTTACTCTAAGTCAAATTTAGTTTTGCATATTTAAATAATCTCATATACTTTACCTGTTGAACCAGTAACTGCATGTAAAGATCTTTCAAGTAAATCCATCCAAACTACCACCATTCCACTTTCACCTGCTAGTGGGAGCATCAGAACCTGACCAAGCTCTGGGTTACAGATCTCTAGACCTAAATACCAAGTTCAGTTCAGGAAATTTAAACAGTATGATATGTAAAACTTCAAGTTCAACAAGTTTCAAGTTTATTGTAATGTGCACAATGCACGGTGGCTCTTAGAAATTTGTGAACCCTTTAGCAATTTTTCTATTTCTGCATAGCTAAGACATCACAGACATTCATACAAATCCTAAAACTAGATAGAGAACCAGATTAAAAACATAAGATAAAAATATTATAAGCATTTCTCGACCAGTTTAATTTATATAGGGCTTTTCACAAAACTCAAGGACGCTTTACATCAAGTATAACATAAATCAAATATAACTTACACAACATAAGAGGCACACAGTTCAAGTCAAGTAGACACATCAAACAATAATAGAATAGGGAAATAAAGATTTTTAGAAGAGATTAAATTCCAGGATAGTTGAAGCAGACCTAACAGACAAAGGAAGAGAGTTCCAGAGGGTGGGGAAATTAGAGTCAGTGGAACGCAGTATCCGGGTAGGAGTGTAACGATGGACTATATTGCAGAGATAGTGTTACATCTGAGGCTGCTGGTTCTCCTCTGCACCAACAGAGGTCACCCTCACTTGAGTACTAGCCGGCAGGTGGCTCACATAATCAAACCTATTTTTTAAGCCATGTGTGTTACGCGCATCTTTGCGAAGTCATGTATTTGCCATGCAGTACATTTCCGAGCGTTCTGAATATTCTCTGGCTTTCCTTGGTTCTGACCCTCTATATGTCCTAAGGTTTATCGAGTCGTTTCTGTTTTGGTATTGTTTGTTGGAGACTTTGGCTTGAACTACCTGGCTTCGACCCTGTTTGTGTTTGACTACTCTTTGGATTTAATAACCCTGCACTTGCCTCCATTACCTGGTCTGAGTCTCCGTTGTGACAGATAGAGTGGAGCAAGACCATGGAGGGATTTAAATGTCAGTAGTAAATTTTTGTACTGGATGTGTTTATGAACCGAGAGCCCAACCTCAGTCTTCAGTCTTCTCTGAAAACTGTAACTAGAAACACAATGAAATTATGTGCAAATCATATAATTGGTCTATTTAATTGAAAATAGTCCAATGACAATATACCAAATGTTGAAAAATACATGCCCATTTTGAATGATACCAGTGACACATTTCAAAAAAGTTGGGACAGGGTTAACAAAAGACTAGTAAAATTATGTAGTCCTAAAAAACCACCTACTGGAACTAATGAGATCAAAGTTTAAGCTCGTGTCTTTGGTCTGTATGCACTGAAATTTCTCCCAATTCCTTTTTCAGTTAATCAGTCTGATGATATTATGCACTGTAGAAGGAGATATATGTAAATTGTTTGGAACATTGTTTTTAAACATTTCAATCATTTTCTCACACATTTGCTGATAAACTGGTGATCACCTGTTTGAAATCACAACGTTATTTAGTTTTCTTAAATAAATAAGCTACAATGACTAATTGTTTAGTATTACTTAGTTATGTTTACTGTGATAGTTACAAAGTGTTTTATTTTGTATCAAGAAGAAAATACATATATATTTCTGAATGATGGGTGATTAAATATTGTTACAATTATTGTCACACCAGCAGTGAATCTGCCTCCATGCCGCCAGAGGTCACCATCACCGGAGTTTTGAAGTCCGCTAGTTCCGGTGTGGCAGCCATTTCAAACGCGTGTTTAAGGTGAGCGTTTACTACTATACATTGTGAGGGCTTGTTCATCTCTTAGCGGCAAATCTGAGCTTTTACCTTTCTATTCACTTTACTTATATTGTGTATAATCATTCTGCCTAGATGGGCTCTTGTAAGAGTTTCCCAATGCAGTCTCTATATCGATCATCATCCTGAACAATTTTGTTTGGACACTGATCAGATTCATTTTGTCATTTCCTTGCTAACCGGGAGAGCGAAGGAATGGGCTACCACGATGTGGACATAGGGCAGTGATGTTCTGACGTCCGAGTCCTGGTTTTATTCCCTTTTCAAAGATATTTTTGATCACCAGCATGCAGGACAAGATGTCAGCACCTTACTTTGTGGTTGTACGCAGGGAGGACAATGGGCTATGGAATACGTGTTAGAATTCCAGACCATCGCGGCTGGTAGTTGCTGGAACAAGACGACACTGAGGCCGGAATTACAAGCCGAAATGACCGTGTGAGATGCCACACTGAGCTTGGACCTAAACGTCAAGATTAAAAAAGAACAACTGAGTGTAAATGCAACGTGGAATAATAAAAAAAACTATTCTGGTGGTAAGAAGATCTGTAGACAAATGTAGTGAGAATAATAATTGATGATTATTCCAAAAAAACTGGGACGAGCTGTAGCACAACATTGTGTCTAGTGATAAACAGAGTGCAAATAATCATTCATAAAACTTCTCATAAGTGGTACCACAAATCCCTGAGATGGTGGCTGCATGTGTTGAGTTTGCTTGTTCTCCCTGTGATTGCCACATGTTTAAACTCAGTTTGTCACACTTGTATCATCTGCTTCCACACAAGTAAAAACCCTCCAGGTGAGTCCAGCAGCATCACCAGCAGCAGCAGCAGGAGGAAGGTTACTAAGTAGTCAGTCAGAGGTTACTAAGGTGGTTAGCGCGGCGAAGGCGATGTCCGATGCAGTACTGTGCTAAGGCCCCATCCGAATGCGGCGAGGTGACCAAGCCTACAGCAGGTTATGGTCGCTGAACTGCTGGCTGTCCAAGTGGTGCTCTGAAAACAACGTGGGCTATATAGACAACTGGATAGCCTTTGAGGGTAAGCCTGGCCTTTTAGGATGGG